>ML780631.1:581326-604762 GCA_009831015.1 Picea engelmannii
TGTTTTCTTAGACTTTGGTCTATTTACTAGAGGGTGGTTCCATCCATCGATGCATTTTTTTAGTTGAATATAATATCATATGACTTTAAATAAAATATGAACAATGACTATTTAATTCTAATTGGAGGGTGGACTATGTGTCACATCTTGATTGGGCCATATGAATGCAAAGTCACTTGCCCAGTCATCAAACAGTCATATGTGATATCACTGCACGGTTAGCGCTATGTCAATGCTACATCACCATTCCACACCAACACTATACCGCCACCTATCACCTGCCACATTAGCATCATATAGTCCACAAGTAATCCATACAGTGCACAGTGATTCCACATGGAACCTACCTTTTTCCATTTTTGCATGTTTTTCCAAAACTCCAAAAGACCATATCTTTCTCATACGACATTCTTTTGAGCCCGTTTAAGTTATGTTAGAAATCTCTCATCAATCTCTGTGCAATGAAGATATTTTCATTATCATTTGAGACTATCTATTTTTTTATCATTCTTAGATCCACCTAAATCATTTCTCCCCACTAGAAGCATTTTGGACTACCAAAAGTCTAGATTACTCAACAACTAAGTGAGGATAAACTCCTTCACTTTCTTGATCTCTATGCATCTTGATTTGCTTGGATGTACCCATTTAATACAAACTCTAAGATTATCCATGTCACCCTATCCTGAAGTCCTAATTCCTTTTTCAAGCATAACATATTCTTACTGTTGATAAATACTTGGAGAAAAACCATCAATTGTCGAAACCTAAGCACCTTCATCTTTATCCCTAATCATAGGAGGCTTAGAAAGTTTCAAACTCTCAACATTCACCACTAAATACATTTACATATAAGACAGAAAATATAAACGGAAAGCATTAGTACCAATGTTCTCCAAAATCTCAAATGGACCATACCCTATTGGTTTGATATTTTTACCTTCATCCTTTTGTTGACGTTTGAATCTGTCAAGACTGAAACGAAAACCTCATGAGGATATTAATCCCGTTGCATTTTTATAGAAGTGGTACTCTATAAATTTTTCAAAAGGTTTCCTTTGAAATATATATAGGATTATGCTAAGAAGAAAAACTCAAATCTTTATCGCTCAACAAAATTTTAAATGGCATAAAATATAATAATTCTTGAGAAATAGACTAGGAACCTTAAACATCACATTTTATAGAAATGAATAAATTGCATAAAATAAAATAAAATTCCACATCCATCACAGTTTTAGGTATTTCTCATCACATTCAAAATAAAAAGGGAAAATGGTCTAGCGCACAAGAGAAATTTGAAAGAGTATTACTTATTAGGATAAAAAATAAGAGTAGTATAAGTCAACTTCAAATATCGTATACTCAAAAAGTTACAAGGCATAATCAAAATTAATTTTGAAATAGTTATGTGGAATTTCTCAAAAATGATATAAGTCTTTTACAATGTTATAAAATTAAAGGCATTCGTCCACGAATGAAGTGGTATTGGGGCTCCTGTGTACCATTAAATACATATGAGAAAGATGAAGAAGAACATGTAGAACTGTAACGCAACACGAGAAACAAAATATGGGCATAAGACAAAGGGAAGTTATCAGAATTCAATTATATTCTTCTAATGAAAGAATAAATACAACTGGTTCAATTCTCATAAGAAAAGAAAAAATGTGATCATTATAGACTTGCTATGATGGAATCTCTCTCTCTCTTTACTTTGGTGTTGTTGATGTTCTTTTATACTCCTTGCTCACTGTTTCTGGACTGCTACTAACAGTCGCTTCTTGATTTTCCTCAATAATCTTGATTAGGGATTTTCTAAACCATTCTTCTATTTATTCCTTCATTGGAGCCATATTTATCTCATGTTTAATTTTGATATCAAATAACTCACCTTCCAAATATCTTAAGTCATGTGAAATATTGTGAATTGACTCTTCAATATCTTGATTTTTGTTTGCATAATCTACCAGCCAATTTTCAATTTCTCTTTCATCGTATTCAATCATACTATTGAAATTTTCAGTTGAAATGATTTTCAACATGTCCATGTGTTCTTGAAATTGTTGACTCGTGATAAATATAGAACTCATAATTAATCTTGACTCTTGTACTTCTTCGATGTTTCTTGCCAAGTCTATATCGGTGAGTTTTCTAAATAATATTTCCTTTTTATTTAGAATTTCAATGCAATTATCCATAATATCCTTAAAGTTATTGATCTTTTTGATCCATATTGCTTTCAATTTTTTCCTTCTAGATGGAGAGGGAAAGTCTTCTACCCTTTTTTTGATCTCAGTCATGTTGGAAACTTTGATTCCAAATTGTATAATGACATGTTTATAAAACCCTTCCTCATTTTATTAATACTCTTGAATGAATTCATTATAAGAATTTAATCGAAATCCAAAATAAATAATATTACCTGATGCATCCCATGCCTCCATGATAAGTGACATTCTTCTTTTTATATTTTCCTCAACAATTTTTTTGACATCCATCAACAAGCTTGACAATCCGTTCAACCTCAAATGAGGTGTTCCCATCTTTGCAATGGCTAATGGGATTGAAAGAATAGAGGGAGGCATAAAGGTGGATTCCATTTATCTGATCTTTTCTTTTAATTTGGAATTATTTGCTTCTAAGTCATCAATTCAAACATCCAAGGCATCACCAATTACCTTGTTTGTTTTATAAATTTAAGATGCATGGAACATACTAAGATCATATTCAGAACAATATTTTCCTTTTTTATTTCTCTGATTTATTCCTTCAAATACTAACTTTCTGGATTTTTTTTCAAATAATGCATTTTGTAAAGTAAATTATTCTTCTTCTGAAAAATATTCTTCTTATGCTACGATTTCAACTACAATTTGATGGGTTTCTTGTAACCTTTGTTCTTCATTAAGGAAATCTATAGTTTCAATATCAACTTCAAGATTTGTATCCTTAAGAGATAATTTATTTGTATCATTTTCATATACCTCCTACTCTACTTCTTCTTGCGGGGGAATATTTCTCTTCTTTCTTACTTGAATTTTGTGGGGATTTTTCATTTTTTCTTGGGGAGGATTTGTATCACCTCCTCCACTTGAATTTCCATTTGAAACCTTTTTCTATTGAGATGTTTTTTGAACATTGTATTTAGGTAGGCTATTTTTCCATGAAACTACTGAAGATAGCACACATGTTTCATTTGGACCCTTTCCCTTTTTCTTATGTTGATATGTAGTGCTTATTACAACTTCAATATCGTCAATAGATTGCACCAGATTATCTTGAGTATTACCCTCTTCTTCTCCAAATATAATTGTTTGGGTAAACACATCACTAAATCCTATTGACTGCATGTGGTCAACAAAAATATGACTTGGGTTGAACCCTTTGATTTTTCCTCTATATTTCAATTTCAAATGATTGAAATGGGTTGAGAATTCATCAATTTTGATTATGTTTCTTAATATACTTTCTTTGACTTTCCATAACAATGTGATAAATTTCCTTTTTCTCTTCTCATGAAAAAAGTGAAGCTAGAATCCATATTTCCTATCAACTTTGGTGATAAACAATTTATATGAAATGTAGTAAGGAAGAAAGGAAGGACTTTCTCAGTAGAAAAATATTCTAATGAAATTATATTTTTCCCTCTTCTCCTGGATGACAACATGGATGTGTTATGTCCACAGAGAAGTTTATTGAAAACTATAACAAATTCATTATGTGCTTTATAAAAGTAAATACATGTATTTTGTCTCTAAATAGCTTCATACAAGATAGTTATAGAGTCAATTTTACATTCTACCCTCTTGCCAATTGTTAATCCCTTGAAAATATGGCAATGTGCAATAGCGAATATTACATATGAATCCATAAAAAAATTATTTTATTTCTTAAAATTTGAAATATGGGAAGCAATTTCTATAGAGATAAGATTTCCCCAGTCGAAGATGGATTTTTAATGAACTCTAAAATGCAAAATGTACAAAGAAAATTGAGAGATGGTTGTTGTATTTTCTTGACCAACGACTCTAGTGAATAGCAATGCAATTTATTGATAAGTTTTTTTCAAGGAACTAACCTGAATTCTTTTTATGTCAACAGGAATTTCCATAGGGTCTTCAATATATTCTTGCAGAAGGTTGAATTCATTATTTATTTTCTTCAGAAAATCCCTCACTACTTCTCCTTTAAAGGTAAGATTCAACTCTAGTAATTTTAGCATCTTCATGACAATGATTGTTTGTAATGAAATAGTAGATCCTCCCTGGAGTTCAATGGCTCTTCAGTTTGGAATATGTGATGACTTATTTACAATCAAATACTTTTGGTATGCATCTAACAAGAGAAATTCTTGATGGATACTACATTTTCATTTCTTTGACTTTGAAGTAGAGGAAATGTAGGGTAGTACTAGTAGGATCTCAACCACTAGAAATTATGATCTTCCTATCCAAAAACAATCAATGAATCCCAATAGAAATGTTTCCTTCCTACAACCATGAAGTCAGTGGAATTTTTTTGTAATTCCTTAGAATATATTCATATAAATGAGGCCCTTTTCCAAATAATAATTACTTAATTGTTTCCTAATGAAGAAATTTAATGCAAATTGAATGAAAATATCTTGATATTTATGCCATTAATAACATCCTTTTTTAATTTGCACATAAATTGTCTTCCGTAGTACCAACATTTAATGTTTATCTAGAAAATTAACAAGACAAAATTCATGTTATGATGGGAGAGTATATGAAAGAAAATTTGAAGTGAACCTGTGAATCTGCCAACTTGCGAACATGTTGTGAAGAAAAATAAATTTCCCGAGTGTTTTTTGGGAAGGAAAATAAGGTAATAAAATGGGTAAGTATCATTGTTGGTCGGGATTGTAGGGTAAATGGAGATGAAAGACTAAGGGATGCTCGAACTCGTGGTGAAAAAAACAAAAACAAATCTAAGTATGGTGATGGAAAATACATGGCATAATTTACAAATAAGAAAAACAAGAAAAAATTCTAAGTATGGAGAAGTATTAGGGGAAATAAAATATAGGGGTCAACACCTTCATTTTATCTTTGTTGATATAACCACACCTGATCACCAACATAGAACTGATAATGAATGGGATGCTTGTCATGAATTACCTTGTACTTGTCTTGGATCTTCTCCAATTGTTCAGGTACTTACTAATGCACCTGTTGGATCCTCTTAATGAAACTATTAGATTTGTCGACATCATCTTGTCCATCCAATTTACTTGTTTCCATTAAAGAAAAATCCATAGGTAATTTAGGAAAGTATCCCAAACATTTCTCAAAAGGAGATATATGAGTAGAATAATGCATGGAAGGATTATATACATGTTGTACATAGTGCAACTATTCATCCCACAAATTAGGATGTTTATTGCAGTACCCTTGAAGAAAATGTACCATTGTCCTATTCACCACCTATGTCTATCCACCTGTATATGGATGAAAAGAAGTGCTCTTGTTTAACTTAGTGTCCATCAACTCCCACAAACTAGACCAAAAATTCCCCAAGAAACAAGAGTCTCGATCAGATACAATAGATGTAGGAGGCCAAAAATGAACCCAAACATTATTAAAGAACAATTTTTTTGTATGTTCAATTGTGACTTACTTCTTACAAGGAATTAAGATACACATCTTAGTGGACCTATCCAGTACGACATAAAAGTAATCATGACATGTTCTGGATATCAACAAACCCCCCACAAAATCCATGGACACACTTTATCATGGTTGATAAGGTTGTAGAAGTGGTGTATACAACCCCAAATTTCTATTTATAGTCTTAATTGTGCCACACAAAACACACCCTTTTACATACTTATAAATTGTTTCATTCATTCGAGGCCAATAAAAATATCATTTCAACTATGATACTCTTTTTCCTACCATGAAGTGACAAAAAATGAGAGATGTATGGGCTTCCCTGATTACATTTTCTCTTTCATACCTTGGTATACAAAGATTTTCAAGATGATACAATAAATTATCATGCACATGATAATCCAATTATTCATTTTGATTTCCATGAGTTAGAGCTCATTACATCAAGAATGCTCCCATAACATATCAACTTGCATCGGTTTGTATTTCAAATGGTTTCTACAGATATGACAGATCCAAAACTTGTGCAATACTTATTTTGTCCTTCAATTTATTGAAGGCTTCTTGTTTCTTGCCTCCCCACTGAAATACCTATTTCACACTTGTCAATGCATGCAAAGGAGTCGATATAAAAGAGAAATTAGCAATAAATTTCCTCCAGTATTGTACTGCCCCTAAGAAGCTCCTAACTTCTTTGGAAGTGTTTGGCTTGGGATAATTCACGATGACTTCCACCTTATAGGGATCTATCTTCAACTAATCATTCCCTTCAATACAACCCAAGTACACTAGAGAGGTTTTTCCAAATTCACATTTAGACATCTTTAGATTCGAATTCTCCTTTTTCAAAAGTTCAAATACTTTCCCAACATGAATTACATGATTTTCTCATGTTCGACTAAGGACCAAAATATCATTTAAGTAGACAATGAAAAAATAATCTAGAAAAGGCTTGAATACATCATTCATTACCCTCATAAATTTTGCAAGTGCATTGCATAAACCAAATGGCATAACCAACCATTCAAACAATCCCTCTTTTTTCTTGAAAGAAGTTTTCTACACATCACTCTCTGCAATTGTAATTTGATGGTAACCACTTCTCAAATATAACTTAGTGAAATAAAAAACATTTTTCAATTGATCGAATAAATAATTAATTCTAATAAGACGATATCAGTTCTTTACCATGATCTTATTAAGTGCCTAAAAGTTAATACACATCCTCCATGTACCATATTTCTTTGGAACCAAGACAATAATATATTTTCATCAAGAGGAACTTGGACTTATGATTCCTTTATTGAGAAACTCCTAAACTTGTTTTTCTTTTTATATCTACACTCTCTATCACTAATTACATGTACATACCAATATTAGGAAGAGGAGTATCTTGTTGCAAATAAATTTCATGTTCAACCCCCCTCTTGGGAAGAAACCTTGTAGGTTCTTGAAATAGGTCATCATAGTTAGAAATACTATTTACCAATTCCTTCTTATGACATGGATCACAACCTAAAAAATCATCTGATACAACTTTCTCTTTTTGCTTCACCATCACAAGAAAAAAATATCTACTAGCATTTACAAGTCTCTTCATTTTTCCTATTCTCACTAAAGAAACATTAGTTTTAATACGGTGAGATCTAACAATATTTTCAATCCCATCTTTCAAAATGTGATATGTGTTCTCTTCTCGATAGAATATGGATCTCCTGTCATATAAATATGGATTACCCAAGAAAATACCACAAATGTCAAGTGGTACTACATCCAAGTCAACCTCATCAAGGAACTTGGAAGTAATTGCAAATTTGATTTTACATTATTTATTTACTGGCAAATTAGCATCCTCACACACCCAACCTTATGGATATGGTTTCACATGAGGTGTGGTATTTAAACTCAGCTTCTTAACAATTGCTTCATAAATTAACTTAATTTGATATCCATTGTCAAGTAATGTGTCTATCTTTGTATGATTCTTTATGACCCTTATATGAAAAATATCACTTCATTTCTTTTGGTGAATAACACTTTTCAATTTAGAAGATTGAACTGAATAACTACAACTATCATTAGATCTACCTTTACTTCCCATTTCTATGATCTTATCTTCATCTCATGAATCTAATATTGGATCTTGCTGAGCTGTTGTAACAGTATTTTGATTCTCCTTATCTTTGAATTTATTTGGTAGCATATCTCAATGCATCT
Source organism: Picea engelmannii (assembly GCA_009831015.1). Lineage (NCBI taxonomy): Eukaryota > Viridiplantae > Streptophyta > Pinopsida > Pinales > Pinaceae > Picea > Picea engelmannii. Next base: position 589,180 of record ML780631.1, read on the forward strand.
TCCAACACTTTTCCTCCTCATGTACTTTCTTATCGTAGTGAGAACATGTAGGCTTCTCTTCAACTTTATTCACGCTAGTTGGCTTCTTATTCTTTCCTTTCCCTTCGACTTCTTCTTGAATTTGTGTGGCTTCTTCTCCTCAAACTCATTATTTCCTTTGCTAGATTCAAGATGAGTATATTGTACAGACACTTTGTCCATATTAGTAGGATTAAACATTAATATAGTATGTCTTAGATATGAATTCATATCACCAATATATTTTAGAAGAGTTTCACGAGTATATAATGAAATTCTTAAATACAATGCTTTCTTCTTAAATTCATGTGTACATACTTCAACATTTTCCCCTTTTCTTTGTCTTAGATGTTTCCAATCAATTATTGTTGTTTGCATATAAGCTAATGGATAAAATGTTTTCCTTAATGCAACAGTAAATTCATCCCAAGAAGAAATTATTTTACCCTATTGGATGAGATCAATTTGTGTCTTCTTCTCCCATCATACCAAGGTTGTGCCACCCAAGAAAAGAATAGCCAATTGTATCTTTGCAATGTCATCCACACGCAATATACTTCAATCTGTTTGATCCAATTATCCAACTTTTCTGCATTCAATTCTCCACCATAAATCAACAAATCAAACTTTAGATCTAAATTTAATAAAGGAAAATTGTGATCATGATAATGAGAATACTTCTTAGAAGGTTTCTTCTTATGAGAAGAATGTTCAATTTCATCAAAATAAGATAATGATGATGGGGGTGAGGGAGTCTCTATAGGTTCTTGACCTCCCCCTTCTCCTTTAGCTTTTACTTATGTTTCAACTCCTCCTTGATCCCTATGGTATAGTTCTTCCACCATTGTATTCATATTGATAAATTCCTCTACCATAGCCTCAGGGCTCATTATATAATCTTCCCCTCCTTCAGATGCCATTCCTCATTTTTGAAATTCTGTTTGAATTTCTAGGTTAAATTCTTCAAGTGTTCTGTCACCTCGCTTAGATTTGGACCTCATAAGAATTAACTTGAAAATATATTTCAAACCTTCTTTGATACCAACTTGATATGAAAATCCTTATTTTCCAAATTAGTTCTCAAACATAAATTAACATCCAACCTGATTTGAAAATTATGACAGTTATGTCTATTTTCAAATTAACATGTGAATCCCCTTACTTATCCAAAACTTCATTAACTGATAAATAACTTGTGGAAGTTAAAATGTTGAAATTGAGATAAATAGACAAAACAATAAATAAGCACATTACACAGGTTGATAATGGATTTCACCCATCTTTGGCTACGTCTCTAGGTCCAATTCCAAATGAGAGATCACTTTATTGATTCTCAAAATGCTTGGTACAAAAAGGAATCTAACTTGTGATATTGAAAAATTTCTTATGTTCTTCCACAAATACTTAGATGAAACTATCACAATCATATCTGCCTAGAAAAACTGAATCTTTTGACTATAAACACTCTATATTTCCCAAAAATTCCTAATGGAATAGAAATATAGCATAACAAAAGAAACTTGCTCTGAGTTCTTGGCAACATATCACGCATTCAGTTTATATAACAGGCGTCCGGGGTTAAAACCTACTCGACCAACATTATATGATGATTTGGCACTTAATTAAAACTCAAATAATATTCCATCGATAGGATTTAATAAAGGGCGTCATTGGTCAACGGTTAGGTCATTTGGGTCATTGACTGAAGGTCATGGGGTTGACCCCTCCGCTCAACATGATTTTTGTTGAATACGAAAACATATGACTTTAAATAAAATATGGTCAAGGACATTTTACAATTGGAATGATAGCAATATTGGTAAAACTGTTGGGTTTTACCATATAGGTCAGAGATTTGATTCTGTTTGGCCTAAAAAATTGAGGTTTTGAGACTCTTCTATTATGATTGGAGGGTTCCACATGGCACACTCTGATTGGGCCATGTGTCATAACTTGATTTATCCATATGAATACAAAGTCACCCACCGAGTCATCAAACAATCATCTTCCACGTCAATGCACAATCAATGCCATGTCAATGCTACATCAACATGCCATGCCACCATCATACTACCACCTGTCACCTTCCACATAAGCACCATATAGTACACATGTCATTCATACAATGGCACATTTCATCCTTCCAGTGATGCCACATGACACTTACATTTTTTCATTTTTACCTGTTTTCCAAAACTTCAAAAGACCATATCTTTCTCATACAATGTTTGTTGTTATAGTCCTAAAATTCCCTATTAATGTATACATGGCCTTGGCCCTCTTACTTGCATATATTTCCAAAACACTACTAAGGATCTCTTCTTAAAAAACCATTTTTTAGAGCATGTATGTTTCTTGCACCACTACATCCCTCGTACATATGCTTTCTTCATGCTAGACATCCTGTGTACATACACTTGTTGCACACTAAACAACCCGTGTATGCTTGAAAAAGTTGCAAAAATTAAAAAAATTGTAAGGAATTCAGTGAAATTCACAGCCTATTGGAGGTTTCCCAACCAATTCACCTGCTATGGCCCGTCCCCCAACTAAATAACCATCCTTTTGTCATATACAAGTAGGTGTTGGGGTCTCATTTCTACAACAAGCATAAGAATAGTGAAACTCTGCCCATTTCACTCCCTTTCCTTGCCCAAGCATTTTCAAGATTTTGTGAGTAACTTCCGCAACAAACCCTCATTCAACCCCTTTTCTTCCATTCAATCCATTCCATTTCCTTCAGGATATAAGAAGATTGTGAGAAGAGGCCTATTGAAAGTGTACTTGGAGAATTGTAAAGAGGATCTCGGACCAGGTTCCCAGAATGGTGGCCGACACAGATTGTAAGTTTCAGTATTTGTTTGATGAATAAAAGAATATATTTTCCCTGTCCCAAATCATGATGTTTTATGTCTTCTTCTTTGATTTATATATGAAATTTGATATCTAACGCTATTTTATGAATAGAAGTGGCATGCTTGTAGTCCTTGTTTGCCTATGTTTGGATGCAGGTCAACCTTGCGAGGATACTTGCATTATTTGGAACTACAGAGCTTGAGAATATCATCATGAGACGTGGGATAAAAGGTATAGATACTCGATATTATCTCCTATTTCTTTATTTTCATTTATTTTGGTATGTTTGGGGTAGAGTAGAAACTGTCCTTCCTACTAGATAGTCGATTGCTTGATTTATTTAAAAAAAAATTAGTGTGTGCTTTGTGTTCTACTCTAGTCAAGCCTTACTATGTCATTTGATCATTTCACAAAGTGGAATATCAACAGCTTTGTTGATCGTGAAGGCTTCAAGTCCTGTCACTGGTTACTTTGGAGCCGCCTCCACCACCGTTAAGGCAAAGACTTGATCAAGAAGGGTCATTTTAAGCAACTGGGCCATAGGAAACTATGTCTGAGCCTGCTCCGTGAGGAGAATTTCCTACTCCAGAGGAATATACCATTTCTATACTTGGGGCAGAATCTCTTAGGCCAGCTAACCCTCCAATTACTAACTTGTCAGCATCGATCTTGATTCAAGTTTTCCCTCCCGAGGTGACACCTTCTAAGCATCATCTAGTCCTATGATATGCAATGGAAGCAAATGTTGCTACTTTGTCTAGGATTCCTCATACTCCCATTATGACTACTACTATAGGGGGCATCCTACCTCCTCTCCCACCTTCACCAGTCAGAACCACAGTGGTCTTGAATTCCTCAACTTCGGGTAGTGGTTCGATACCTTTATTGGATACGACCATTTTTTTGTTCACTCAGAGTGTGACAGGCCCTCCCTTCTCATACGTGATGCCTGGATTTGATACAAACTTGATTCTTACTTATTCTACCTTACAAACCATGGGTTTGGTGGTAGGGAGATTGAACTCTCACGTGTAAGGGTCATTCAGGGGCACCACAGTCCCTTTTAATTCTATATGTTATGGTGGATTTCATATACCTCCTTCATTCCCTTCGCTTGATGGTGCTTTTCAGTAGCCAATCGAACCAAATGCTCATTATAGCTTGTTTGGTGGAGAGAGTTTAGGACCTTTGTATTATACAACGTCAATTGGATCTATGTCATTCTCTTTGTTCTGTGTGCTTGGGAACAATTATTTTTCTTTGGTTGCTATCTCAGCTGGGGGGAACCCCAGTTTTTGTCAATAAAACCCGATGAAAAATACTATTCCTTCACATGGAGAGACAACTGGATTTTTCTCTAGAAAGGGTCTTTGGAATTATTGGCATGGATCGGTTCCCTCTAAAGTAATTTTGTTTGGGGGAAAGACCTTCCATGCTCAATGGAACCCCGGGAAAGGCTCTGTATCCATGCCCGTCGGATTGGCTGGGGGAATCCCCTTCCATGGTCCTTGGAACACAATGCATGGAGAAATCCCTGCACAGGCTATGTCATCCAATTTCGAGATTCAATCAATGACACCCCAACATATGTAGTTCCCCTATGTTGGTTAAGGCCATGGTTTCTAGCACAACCCTGGCCAACAGTCCAAATTTTTCTTGCAACCTGGTGCCAGTCAAAACTATCATTTCTGGAAACTCTACATCTACCATACTTGTCGATATTACTGAACAACTCAATTTATCATGATCCTCTTTGGCCCCCCTTTGCCGACTAAGTTGCCTTTAGATATTCTGAAATGTGAGAGAAATCCTGGTGAAGATCCAAGTGATCATGTGACAACTTTTCATTTATGGTGCTCATCAAACTCGCTAAAGGATGAATCTGTCCAGTTGAACCCTTTTGAACTCTCTTATATGGGGTGTTGGGAAGTGCTATACTGAGCTCGATGGCTCGAGGTAATCTTACTTCAATGATTTGGCAATGATTTTCTTGAATAATTTCCAGCTACCTGTAAGATTCGATGTTGACACTCAATTGTTGGCCAAATTTGAGAAAACCAAGGCCAACCACATATCTGATCATATCTGAGAATGGCGACGTAGAAAGAGCTTAATTAAGTTCAAGGTCCCTCCTTGTTTCTTTCTTTAGTGGTTCTTGAAGTCTTTGGTGCCTTGTGTATCCAACAACGTAGTGACTTCCAAAGTGTTTTAAGAAGAGGAGGCGATTATGAGAGACCAACAACTTGAACTAATCTACTCTTAGTTTGTCATGCTCTATGAGATATTTCCATATGCATTGCAGTCTACTCTTGCTAAGGCCAAGGAAAAGTATGGACCCTGTTGGTGAAAATTTGATTAGACTAGGGTCCTTCTCAGGTTACCAACAAAAGGTACTTAGTATTTTATAGCGTTGGCATTTTCATCTCCTCCAAAGAGAATAAGTCTCACCCGAAGTGTTGCTGAGACAAATGGAATATAGGGAAGGGAAAGGAAAATACTTAGGAGGATTCATAGAACCTTCAAGATTCATCCTGATCTTGTGCAAGACATCTAACTACAGAACAAATCCAAACTCATATGTGCAAGAAGTGGAACTACTTATGTTACAGATAATGATTCAAACACATAGACATCACGTGGAACTCATGAACCATAAATAAATACCGTAAATATACAATGCATAAGGATAAGCACATAAAAACACAACATATTTTGAAATTCTGGATCCTCCTTCATATATTAACTTCAGATCTTTCTCCATTACAAACTCAGAGATACAAAACAATGCTTTGTTATAGAATCATGGCTCTGGACTCATTTTGCAAATATCTAACTCCCAAATTGGTGTACATATTACATTATAGACTGAAAACGCTGACTTCTCAGCAACATACAATAACTATGATCAGAACCTTACATTTGTGATATCAACCAACCAATCAAAATAAACAACAACCAACCTGAACTAACCCAACTAAAAACAACCTTTTACAATCATATTAATCCCTATATATAAGCTAGGTCGTATCTTCTGGCTTTGGCTTGCACGCTTTCTTGTTCTATTGCAACTGCTTTTTCTTTGCTCGCGTTGCATCATCCTTTTCACAACTAATTTGTGTTTCTTCTCCTTGCTCTGTTGTCTAGCTTCTTCTAAAGCTTTTACAACTCATACTAGGCCAAAACGGGGACTGTATTCCTTCTTGCATGACTCCTTATCCAAAACTGAAGGGCCCAATTGGCTCCGACCAAAAACCTTAACTCTTCCTCGAGTCAAGTACTCGGCTCTTTTGCAGCTTCCAGGAGAAACTGTTGTTTTCCCTTGTCTTCCTTTTCCTCTTTCGTTTTCTCTTTTTCTTGCACTTTCTCTTCTTTTGCCTCTTCAAATGAAGGGCCCAACTTTGGGACCATCTCCAAGGCCCGCTTCCTCACTCCTTGGAAGCTTCCAACTTTATCCTGCCACTTCCTGGCAAGGATTGGGGCCTGTGCTATGAACTGTTGGGTTGCCTCTGTAATACATCCCTTGGGGTTGTATGCGACCAATGAGTTCCACTAAGAATCTATTATTGCATCAAATTTATGCATCTTCATGTAAATTGTTTGAATGATAGGCCAGAAGTCGCACAACTCCTTTTCTATGGATTGCACCTCAGATAGGGCATTCAATTCATTGTCCTCTTGTTGGATCTAGTCAAACTTATTTTTTTTCTCCAGCGGATCTACCATGGTCACAACTTCTTTGTTAAGCACCTGGATTCTGGTGCGAACATCCTCCAAGGTTTGGTTACATCTAGTGATGATTCCCATCCAATTGTTGACTTCCCTGAAAATCCTTTTGCACTCAACTGTGCACTTATGTAGTGTTGCACGAACATTGTTTCCTTCCAACACTATCTTATATATTTTCTCCTGCAGCCTCTGAGGCTCCTTATCTACTTCTTATTGAGTTTTTCACAACTTCACTTCCAGATGCTCAACATGAATGGACAACTATGACTATGCTCCTTGGAACAGTTCAATCTGATGCTCAGACTCTCCTGCATCGTTGGATTCAGGAGCTTGGGGTGCGACCTTTTGAATCTCTAGCCAGGCTTCAACAAGCCTTTCTTGGACCCTTTCCAGTCTGTGCTCAGCCTATACCTTGGCATATTCCTATTTGTTTTTGGATTCTTGCATAAGGAATGCTTCTTCCCTTGCGACCTCGACAAAATTCTCGACGTACTAGAGCCTCTTCTCTAGTTGATCAGTTGATGCTCTGATCATTCCAACCAAGTGTTTTGTTGGACATTATGTCAGGTCAGCATAAGACAATGTTGCATCCCTATGTTCTCTATTCTGTAGTGGAAGTCCATTGGCCATTGATGTTTCTGAAGGCATGTCCACTTCCTCCTCCCCTACAAATGGTCTTGGAACCAGCCTCAACCTCAACGTTCATGGGAGAAGTGTCAGAACCTTCATTTTGGCCAGGTAGAGTTGCAACAACTCTACACATTGTGGAGGGTTTTGGAGAACCAAATCCATATGTTCCTACGTAGATGGCCCTCTCTTCCCAAAGGTTTTCTATGGTTCCTTTTGAACCTCTGGTATATCCTACCCTTTTCTTACATCTACTTCCTACCTTGAACTTTCTTGGCTAGTCTCAACCTTGTTTGTTGAGGGGATGTGCTAGGTACTTTGAGATTGTATCTCTTCCACCATTTGGGTGTCCTTTTTCATCAAAAAAGGTACAATCTATTTGTCCTGGGTGTCTGGGTTTAGACCAGTCAGCTGCAAGATATGCTTTGCTACTTCTGGGTTTGGACTAGAAACTTATAGTCTCATCTCAGGAAACTCCTGGGTTGTTTTTGGGAGTTCTCACTCTGGTTCTCTAGGGGATCGAGTTGCATCAACTTTGGATCTACAGTTTGGGGTGGACTGTTGGTTTATGGGGGTAGTGATGGAGGGTTCTTGGTGATTATGGTAGATGGAAGGGTGTCAGGCTTAGGGTTATCCTGAATATGGATGATGGGGGTTTCTCTAACCACTGAGCGAGTGTGGGGGATGACAAATGAAAGGGGTTGGGGGTTCATAATTTTACTTGGTGAGACCCCGGTTCTGAGCTTCTTCACTATTGTTTATGTGATGAACGTAGTGCTCATAATATCGTTGGTATCCTTCCCTGTCAAAAGGGATTTCTTTGGCAGTTGTGGGAAGATAGGCAGCGTTATTTTCTTGCTCTTCAATTGTTGTGTCTCCTCCTCTTCTGTTGTGGTGGGAAATCCCCCTATGGACTAGAAATTAGGGTTATATTTTGCATGCATATATGACCAAAAGAAATCTACTTTCTACCTTCATCCCCATACTTAACGCCTATTTCTTTTTAGTAAAAACACGGTTAGACCAACATACCTTGTTTCAGATGTTCGATGTCAATCCTTCTTCACACTTGATCACTTGTTAGTAGTTATCCTCCCAAGGCTGACCTACATACAAAACAAGTAACAAAATACACATGCATTTTACCTACAGACTAATAGGTTAGAGATTCAAACATGTATTTAACAAACTATGAAGAACTCATAAAGTGGGACGGGAAAAGCATTTCTTTATTACTTTGAATGAATCAACTTACAATGTCGAGATCGACCACCACTCTGTGAACCTAATCCTGGGCTCCTCTTCACATTTACTCCAACTTCTTTGCTCTATATTGCTCCTTTCACATGGATGGCTAAAGGGTTGGGACAATAGGAATATAAAATTGAGTAGAGTTTCTTTACCATATTCTCCTCCTTCCAAATGGTATCACTACCCCTTCTTTTATAGGCTAGAAGAAGCTAGGTATTTGGGTGAACCCTTGGCCATGCATGGCTAGAAGGTTGAATTAACTCACCCAAAGCTATGTGTTCCATCAGAAACTTCCTTTTCCATGCTTCTGTAGGTCCACGCAGGTTGTAGTGGGATAGCTAGCGTGGACACTATAGATCCATGCGGGCTGTGGTGGGTCAGCTAGCGTGGACTTTTAAAAATGGATTTTTTTAGAAGAGTTGTTTAGTATTGGCTTGGCAAAGAAGGGCTATGAGATGACCTGATGCCAGGTAAGCATGTATGGTGAAAATTAGGGTTATAACATCTTCCTCCTCAGATTTTGGCTATGCTGGATCTTCCTTCTTCTGGGCCTTTGGTCCTGAGATTGATCCTACCCCTGCTTCTTTAACTTTCTTTTTCAGCAGCTTGACAGGAAAAATGTATTTCATCGCCAACTTGTGTGGGTTTCATTTAACTCCTGGACATGAAATTACCTCTTTTTTAAGGCCTCTTCATTAAGGTATAATAGTAGCATCCTCGAGTGGAAATCCTCCCTATTAGCATGCCTCAGTCATACAAACATATGGTGTCGGTTCATGTTGAAAGCGATATTCCTCGTGTTGCAATTGAGGATCTCATGTCGAATGCACAACCTCTGTGTTGCATTGATCAATCTAGTGTACCACATGGAGAACATTGTGGTGTTGAAATTTGTATTCTCAAAGTCCATCCCGGAATTCCAGGGCTCGAACATATTTGCAAGGCACCCCTTTTTTGCTAGTGCCAACATTATTCCCACAGGTGGCTTCCACTTTACCATCGTGAATTCCATAAAAAGATATTCATAGGTGAAGGTTCCTCCCTTCTCCTGGGATTCCTCGCAAGCCACAAGTATTTCCTCCAGCAGGTAACTACACCAGTTGAATACGACACCATTGGCGCAAAAGTATTCTATTGATAGTACATCTAGCATGCATTCGCCTTTGTAATATGACCTCATAACCTTGTTGGTTATGATGTAAAAGCTAGTCCTGAATGTTTGTAGTAGTCTGGGGTCAATTTTGGATGTGCACCTGCTTCTCTGTGTCTGGAACCTTTCATAGAGGCTGGGATCCCCTTTCTTCTTGTCATGCTTACTGGGACCCCAGAATCCTTCCAACACGTCCTTGCCTTCGAGGGACAGTCCAATAAGATAATGAATGTATTTAGCATCGATTCGCTACTGCCCATCCAAAGATAGACTTTTGTCATGCACCCTATTGATTGGGAATTTGGTGCACCACACAACATCACCAGTAGTACCGAATACTGGCAGGTCTCTAAGGTTCATGATCGTCGATTTGAATAGATTGATGAATTTAGGTTTTGGAACAAACTGCATGCCTCCCAAATCATCTAGAGAGATACTCCAGAAGACATCTATGTTCATTTGGGGGAACAATATGGTGTCTGTAAAATTAAGATCAAGGACCTTGACCTGCTCCACCTTTCCCTTGAGATCACCCATGACCTCAACTCAGGGGTCGCAGGCCTCGTTTGGTACTGCATCCTTAGACATGGTTCTTCGACTTCCTATAGCTCTTGCCATTATGGGTTATCAATTATCATGAATTATGTGGTGAACTAAGGATTGGGGATCACAACTATGGGTTTCACAACTGCACAATCTTTCTCTCTCTATAGAATTCATAAATTTCTAAGTTCTTTGAAAATAATGTGTTCTACGATGAGTTCTCAGAGCATTATACTCAGGCTTAGCTAGAAATTTCATCAATAATTATTGTTCATCATGACCATTTGGATACAACTTGGATCTGAGTTGTCCGATGGGATGGTTTAACGGGGTATATCCTATTGGGAGATTATATCATTTATTGTGCAAGTTGGACAGGGACATGGCCGATTTCAGACCTTTCTATTTGACGGGTGGGAATCCTGATGCGAATATTGATGGCATCTTCACGTATCATGGATTTATGTCTTACCTGAATTTAGAAGAGGTACCATAATAGAAATAAAGGCCATGACTAGACTGGGTTTGTGTGGAACATGGACTCAGATTGCATTTGGATTCGTTATCCCTTCGACCACAAAGGGGTCCCCATTATATTAATGACTATCATTGATGGATTCTTTATGATTTTGATCATGCATTGTTGAGTAAGAAGTTCTGCATCAAAAAACACTTAAACAGAAAAGGAAATGAACTACAGGTCATGGCGCAACACTGCACATGTTGACTTTATTAACTAAATTTACAAAAATTGAAGAAAACTCAAATCTAAATATTATACATGCTCCTTTGGACTAGAGCGAAGATATTTTTAGCTCAGTTCTGTGACATATAGGGTTTTAGGAGAGCGTCATTCACCCATCCCGGTCGTAACATACCATCCATTTATGCAATTCTGACTATGCTTGAAGCTCGTATATCCACAACTATAAATGGTCCCAACCAATGCATGCACAACTTGCCAGGATGCTTCTGGTACCGACTATCATAGAGTAGAACTTTGTCTCCTTGCACAAATACTTTAGTTTTAATGTGCCTTTCATGCCGAGATTTTTTCCTTGATTTTTCAACTAATTGATGGAAGTCTGCTAAAAACCTAGTCTTTTCGAGTTCTTGTAACTCCATGAGTCTCTTCACAATTGACTCTTCCTTCGACATATGGGTTATCTGTGCAATGTATAGACTCAGAGTGATTAATTCTGCAGGCACTACAACCTTGTTACGAGGAAAAAACTCTCTATGGCTAGGGTAAACCACAATGGATGGAATGACTGAAAAAACAACTCTATCCCAAAACATGCTATATAAACCAATTTTCAAGCGAGATAATAAAAAGGCCTACCTCGTCCATATGTTCAATGAAGTCCATCATTGATCACTTTGACCCAAAGCTATATACCTGCAACTAGTTCTTAACAACCAAGCCAAGCAAGCATATGGTGATAATATAAGATGTTAGAACATTAGATAACATAATCCATTAATAAACATAACAAGTACACAAATGGAATAATAATTCAAATATTTGCAAGATATCAATTGGACAGGAAAAGAGTATTTCTATTAATAAATGATCAACAAAAGTGAAAATATTACACACTTTCATGTCAGCATGGTTTGAAACCGAGAAACTAGGTTCCTTCTAGTTGGGCCTCTACCACTTCAATCCTCCACCAAAGGAAAGCTCATAGAAGATAGACAATGAGGTTGTCCATCAATAAGGGACGAGCTTGGGGGTTGAACACTATGTTCAGACTTAAAGGACAAAGGGATGCAGACTCAATATGAAGTAAATAATTTCTCCAAAGTAACTTTGCTCTCAAAGTTCAATTATTTTTCTTCTTTTACATAGCTCGGAATTGGCCCATTTATATCCTTCAAATGGAACTAAAGGCCGAGTTGGAACGTTTCCAGTATATGGAAGGCCAAGGATCACAGATATCCTGTCATGACATGGAAACCTGAATTCAATTTTCATTTTTTGGCACAAATCCCGATGTATGTAGGCTATAGTGGTGCAGCCAACATATACGCATGTTGTATAGTAGGCAAGGTGCATACATGTGGAAAACTATGTATTTTTATCTCTGGGATTTACAAACATGGATGATAAGTCTTCATAGGGAAATGGAAAAATGATTTTTGTGCAAGATTTCATAGGGTGAGGTAAATCTTGCTATAACAGATGCCCCCTAATGTGTGAGGTCAGAGGAGTATCTGTGATGGCTGAAATAGAGTATAAACAACCCATAATTCGAGTGATGGTGGAACCAACTAGACCAACTAGTTTCTCATTACATTTTGCACTAACTTTGCATACACGGCTGATAATTGACTTACACTACAAATCCATGTGAAAATATACCAAACAAGTATATCTGGCCATGAATAGTAAAATACAAATGCAGTTACATGCTAAAGGATGTCACAGTCATGAACAAGGCCCAGTAGAACTAGTCTCAAAATCAATCTGAAGATATCTGTATACCATGGAGTACAATCTAATCTCCCATGATCACTGAAGTCATATAGGTATTGGTCCAATGAAAAGGAAGCAACAGCTCAAGAAAGTTGTTGCCACATATTGATTTCTTCAAGTCTTCTACATAGTCTTCCAAGGTTGAAACTCTACATCATGTGAATAAAGGAGTTGAGGTCGAACATAATGAGACATTGTTTGATTACTAGTCATTGAGGTATATTGTTAAAAAATGTTAGACAACCTACTAATAATGAAAGTAGGTATCAAGGCACCGAGTGTTAAGAACAAAATATCAATATAGCATAGAAAAACCTCATAATAAGTACTCAATGCCTTGAAAAAGAGAGAAATACATATAATAAGCCTCTTCAAGGGGGCAACCTCCTTATGCCCACATAAATGTACAATTCCAAGATGATTCCAAATGAAAATGTCTCCTTGGTATATATAGGAGACTAGGAGGTATAATTAAAACTAATGGAATAAAGCCGACATAAATAAATTAACATTACTAATGTAATATGCCCCAATCAATGGGTAATGAGCCAATATTAGGGCTTAACATGCCCCTCCCCTTGAGACAAGTGTTCTCCGCAATGCTTGAGTAACTCTAGATGCTTCTGTATAAAAGACTCATCTACCCAAGTGGAATCTTCAGCTGGTAGCTTCCTCCATTTAATGAGATACTCTGAAATGGATCTATTCCTCAGCTGGAAAACTCTTTTGTCAGTGATGGCTTCATGCTCCAATATGATTTTTCCTTCCTCGTTAAGTTCTGGAAATATAGTTTGAACTGATATATTGTCACCTATAACCTTCTTCAAGCATGAAACATGGAAAATTGGGTGTACTCGTGAAGATGCACGCAACTCCAATTTGTATGCCATAGTACCAATATTTTGCAACACCTTATAATGGACATAACACTTTGGTGATAATTTATTATCCTTTTTGGCTTGCTTGAGGGACATCTGTTTGTATGGTTGTAGTCTTAAAAACACCCAATCCCCTACTTCAAAAATTCTTTCACTATGATGTTGATCTGCTTGTTGTTTCATGCGATTTTGTGCCATGGTCAGGTTGTCCTTTAAGATTTGGAGAACTTTTTGTTGATGCTCGATGTGATCTTCCACTGCTTGAACCTTAGATTTTTATTTTAGAGAAGAAGTGATGGAAGGAGGGTGGTATCCATAGAGTTCCATAAATGGTGTCATTTTTGTTGCAGTATGAAAGGAAGTGTTATACCACCATTCTGCCAAGGGTAACCATTTGAACCATTGTGTTTGTTTAGCATAGACAAAGCAACGAAGGTAGCCTTCCAGACATTTGTTCACTATCTCAGCTTTTCCATCAGATTGAGGATGATTGGATGAGCTATGAGCCAATTGAGTAGCCAAACAAGAAAACAATTCTGTCCAAAAATGTCCAGTGAAGATGGGATCTCTGTCACTTACAATAATCTTTGTGTTGCCATGTAGCTTTTGAACTGTCTCCATGAATGCAATGGAAGTTGTACTATCTTTGAAGGGATGAGAGAGTGCACAAAAGTGTGTGTACTTGGTCAGTCTATCAAGAATCACCATGATGCCACTTTGTCCTTAAGACTTCGGTAACCCTGTGATGAAATCCATGGAAACCTCCTCCCAGCACTGACTTGGGATGGCTAATGGTTGTAAAATACCCGGGGTCTTAATTGTTTCCACCTTATTTTGTTGGCAAACCAAAAATTATTCCACAAACCTTTGAACATTAGTTTTAAGGCCATCCCAAAACAAATCCTTCTTGACTCTATGGTAAGTTTTCAAAAATCCTGAGTGCCCTCCTATTGGAAAAGTGTGCAATTCCAATAATACCTTTTGTTTGAGTTGGGAGTTATTACATAAATATAAGTGATATTTGTACCATAGTGAATCATTTTTCCATGTAAATGTATCTGATACACTAGAATCATGTTGCAACCTTTGAATGAGAGTCCACACTTTTTTTTCATTCTTCCATTCATCCCTTGCTTCTATTATCCAATTGGGTTGGATGATCGAGAGAGCATAGAGAAAGGCCTTAACATATTCATCCTTTCTTGAGAGTGTATCTGCCACAACATTTTTCTTCCCCTTTTTATAAACGATTTCAAAATCATAACCCAATATCTTGGTTACCCATTTTTGTTGTTCTTTTGAAGATAGTCTTTGTTCCAAGAAGTATTTAAGACTATCATGATCTGTTTTGACCTTGAAGTGCCTACCTATTAGGTAAGAACGCCATTTCTTCAATGCATGTATTATTTCCTTCATTTCCTTCTCATAAATGGTTTTGTGTAAGTCCTTTCCCTTGAGTGGCCGACTTTCAAAAGCCAGGGGCCTTCCTTCTTGCATTAGAACAACACCAATTCCATTTCTTGAGGCATCACATTCCACAGTAAAGGTTTTTTTGAAGTCTGGAGTGGTCAATATATGAGATTTCCACATCACCTCTTTAATTTGCTCAAAAGATTTAATTTCCTCTGGAGTCCATGAAAATGCATCCTTGTTAGTTACTGTCATTAAAGGTGTCACTATTCTTCCGTAGTGCTGAACAAACTTGTGGTAGTAACCTGTCAAACCCAAAAATCCTGTAAGATTATTCAATGTTTTGGGAATCGGCCAGTCCATGATGGCCTTAATCTTGCTAGGGTCTACCTTAACACGTTCATGAGATACAATATGAACCAAATACTCTACCTCCTTCACTCCAAAGAAACATTTGGATGGTTTGGCATATAGTTGTTTCTCCTTTAGTAGTTGTATCATGTTGTCAACATGTCGCACATGATCCTCCCAAGACTTGCTATAGATTATTATATCATCAAAAAATACTAACACAAATTTTCGAAGGAAGGGATTGAAAATGGAATTCATCAACCCTTGGAATGTGGAAGGTGCATTTGTAAGGCC
>ML780631.1:609218-627226 GCA_009831015.1 Picea engelmannii
AAATATGGGGATAAGATATTAAATATAGGGATAAGATAATAAATATAAGGGGATAAGATAATAAATAGGGGGATAAGATAATAAATAAAGGGATAAGGAAATTAATGAAGGGGGAAGAGTCTGTGAAGGGGGAATATGACGGGGAAGAGTCTTACTAGGAAGGGATTCTTTTGGGGGAGGAGGAATCATTTTTGAGAGGAGGATATATTTTTGTGGGGGATTTTTTGTGGAGATCTCTGGTGTGAGGAGTTTTGTTTTGGGGGTTTTTGGTGAATCAGAAGCAGGGGCCACCGATTTGCTGGGGATTTTGGGCATGGGGGGGGAAACTTCCTTTCAGTTTCCTGGAGCTAGGGAGCAGGACAAGCTGCTCCTAGATGGCTAGGAGGTTAGTCGGTTTGGTCAGAGTTGGTCAGTGCATCAGGCAGTAGAAAAGCAACAGGCTGGACAACTGGGTCAACGATGAAATTAGCATAAGGAAGAGGTAAATTAATTTTATTTTGTTAAGTTATTTTCATGCTATAGATAGATTTGAATTTTTGCAGAATATTTATGCCTGTAGGATGTGAATGAATAATTTACGCATGAAGAAGGGAAATATATGTTAATTGTGTTAAATCTCTGTATTTAATTAAGTAGGGTCTTTACACATGGTATCAAATCTCGATTTCAAAACTGAAACCTGGGCTTCACCACCCACAGCACTGGGATTTTGTCTTTGTGCCAACATGGTCTGCAATGTTTGCAACCTCTTCATCCACAATCCAGTTGAGCTGCTCTAACTATACTTTCTATTAGACAACTTTCCTTTCTTAATCTACTCTATACATATGCAAAAGAGATAAGTTACAAGGCTTCTCTTCCCTACCCTCCGTTTGGCAATGTAATCTTATAAAATCACCTTAGTAAATCTGCTAAAAAATAAAAAAAATTTAAAAAAGCATGGATATATTCATAAAAAAATAATATAGAATCGGCAAAATCAAATAAAACAAAATGGAAATAGAAAGAGTAAAAAGTTTGTCACCTAGGCCAATCTTTATATTATCGAATAACCAATTCAAGAGCCAAGTTGCATGCACCATATACATCTTAGCCAAAGCCCAAGACCAAGTGTCTAAGAATCAATCTTACAAGAAGTTTATAGATTTCCCTATGCCTCCCAGCCCAGGGCAAAGAGTAAAAATGCATATAAATAGGCATATAAAGAAAACGAGTCATTGTCACCTACAATAAACGTGTCCCAGCCTAGCCAAGTTACAAGAGGTCTAAGCATATACACCAAGTAGTGTTCCCACACCAATCAAGAGCCGATGCATCAAGTGCTCAATGCGTCATCATACGACCATAGAATCAACGAAATACACAAACCCTAGCGCCTTAGAAGAAAGAATATATATATATATATATATATATATATAAAAATGATGGAGACCCAACAACCAGGAGGAATAATGAATGTTGCATACAACGTATATGTGAGAGTATTCCTGCATTGGTTAGAGGCAAATCTCATTCCCGATTACATCATCAGGAAACTCACTCGAACTCTTTTGGCCAAAGGACCTGATTTAGGCTACAATTCAATTTAAATAAATGCAACAAAATCAAAACTTCAACAAATTGCCTATTATAGCTCACTGTGTCATCAATAGTAATGGCTGAAAATGGCCTTCCCTCAAAGATGCCATTTTCTTTTCCTCGAGAAAGAACCTAGAATTCAGGCTATTTGCATCATACACTCAAACCCATATAACTATATACATGTGAAGAACAACTAGGAGGTATAATGGAATTCTTAAAATCCACTGTAGGCAGAGGACGAGTAACAGCCTTAACAAATGGCACCCAAGAAAATATTTATGATTGATCAAGGAAATGATTTCAAGGGATACACATCACTGAGGGGAGTGTGAAACTTATTTTAAGCCCTCTGGAATTATCTAAAACTTGAAAGAGTCTGTCAACATTACTCTCATTTTTCATAGATATACTACAGACAGTCTAACCAGGCACTTGGGAAACTAAGATTAAAGGTCATGAACACACTTGATCACCAAAAGGATAAAACTCAAGCACCTAAAGTATGCTCGTGGTGATGAACTCTACCCAATTTTCCCTTCCCAACATCGGAATTAAATAAAAACACCCACAATGGCTCATAGGGTTAAAAAAAAAAGGCATGAAAATAGAAGTTAACCCGTCACAAGCACAAAACTAAATCTGCAATAAGAATGAAGATCTTCAAGACCCTTACCACTGGACCTCGTCCTCCTTGAAGCACACGTCGAAGCCAACAGAGGCACTAGGCGAAGCCCTGGTTGAGGGCAGGAAAGAGAGAAAGACGATGATGGAGGGTTTCTCTTTAAGAGATACAGCCTTCCTGATTTTCTTCTTCACTTTCCTGTGTTACGCCCATGGATTGGAGGTGGCAAGTTGTTGAGCCCTTTAAACACAAAAGATGAATTAAATGATAGAAATTCTGCTCATATTTATGGAGGTTTGTTGTAGCCACAATGGACAACAATTCCAACGATCTTGGAACACGTGGCTTTCCACCCACTTAGTTCAAATGTGAGATGTATGGGAGATCTAATGGAGGGTGAATACTCCCAGAACAAGGAATCAAACAAGCTATGGTCGCCAAGCAAACAATTCGAATACGACTGTCAAGAATGTGAGTGTATACACTGTGAAGAAGTTCGCTATGGAAGGTGAGCATACCACCAGTGCAAGGAGGGTCTGCAAATGACGGGTGACCAGTCGACTGGCGTGATGCCTGTCAGACAGTAGACGAAATTAGGGTTCCATGAATTAGGGTTTCCCAGGAACTGGAAAGTGAAAAGAATCCCTTGGTGACTTCTTATCTCCTTTCTGGATGTGGAGATGTACAAGAATCTGAGTTGGGATTGATGTGCTCAGAGTCTTCTGATCATTCAATAGCATTTTATGAAAGGGAAGTGTGAATAAGTCTATGGGGGAATCGATGTCTTTGGGCTGCACATTCCAAGAATCATTCTAGAAATCTGTTCGGTCACTGGAGAAAGGGCACTATGGATGGGGTCGTGAACATATGAAAGAGCTACAATGGGATTGGGAATAGCTAAAATATGGCTTAAGAGTTCCCGATTAAAATCGAATTTATGCATAGTGTGCTAAACCAATATCAAACACCATGGCCCAAGGGTAGCCTGTAGGCTGTAAATACCAAAAATAAATATAATAACACAAAAATAAAATATTATTGGGCCAAATACCCACAGGTCTGATCTCCAATCCAAGCACCTGCAACACAATAGAAGACATAGAACAACAAAAAAAAAAACATGGAAATACAAGCCTACAAGTTAATGCAAAACAACACATATAATACAAGCTAGCGACCAACGCCAGAAGCCATCACTTGACAAACGAGGAGGAGAATCTATGAGAGAAGGCCATGGCGGCTGACCACATAACCTGAACCCTCGCCAGAAGAAATAATAATGAAAATAGTAATTAGGGTTAAGGAATAGTTTAGGGTTTAGGTCGGGGAGGCGCTGGAGGAAGTAAGGCGGGCACGTGGAATCCATGCATGGCCGCACTTGTTTTTTCTTTTAAATTATTTCGATTTTCATAAATTTTAAATTTCTTTTATAAATTGTGTGTGTGTTCTCGTTTAATTTTTTATTTTATTTTAGTGTAAAGTTAATTTAGGTTAATTTAATTAAATTAATTTAAAGTTGATTAAGTTAATTTAAAGTTAATTATCTTTAAAAATTAAAATTTTAATTAAATTAATTGTGTATTTAGTGTAAAGTTAAACTACATTAAAAGTTAATTAAAAGTTAATTAAAAGTTAGAGGGTCCATGGGTTTTGAACCCAATACCACCCACCAAGCGAAGTGCCTTAAGAAGAGCACTAACACCAACATGCCCTCATGAGTCTTTACAAATAAATTCTTATACTTAAATAGATTAATGGTAACAGAGTGTATCTCAAAGTATAAACTCTGATTATCCAAGCATCAAGCTCACGAGACCTTACACACAACTCATCAATCCAGTCGTCGAGCCCTTTCACTCCATTCCACCAGTCAAAGTCAAACACTATGCTTCAATGCATCGCCTCAGGCTCACTACATCATACGACCACAAGTCAAGAAGAAATCCATAACCACATCACACAAGCGCTAAGTTCCAATGCCGAAATCCACACTACAATCCTTAAAGACTTGCACCTGTAGCCACTGAGACACGCAATTCAACACATATGTACAACGTGCCAAGGAAAACTCATGAGTCAAACATCGAAGGATAATTAGTTATAAGCGAAAAGTTTAAAGGACTTAGACTAGGACAAGCAGGAAGGAGGCAGCATACCGACTAAGAGAGTAAGCTAAAGGAAGTGGCGAGTATGATGCAAGGCTAGCATAGCTATCGGGCAAGGGAGTCAATAGTTTTCTTAGGCGAAGAAATCAATCTTAGATGCTTTAACCCTAACCTAGCCAATCCCCTAAAGAAAGTATTGTCTGTTTACAGACAAGTAAATAAAAACTTACACCTAACCCTGTTTCTAGTTTAAGTAGCGCCAATTTGAAACGTCCTTGAACTCACCCTAACAAATTTGGTTCATGCAGGTTAAATCATACAGGATGGTCAGGACTCGAGGGAATCAAGGCAGGGGAGCATCGTTGCAGGAACCGCCAGTGCCACCACCACCATCGCCCGAACTAGCTCTCATACTGCGCTCGTTGGAGGCCATTAATGAGACTTTAAAGGGGCGACAACTAGCAGAGACTGAAGTGGAACCCCCACCATCTAGAACAAGTAATCCAGAAGCGTCAAGGGATTCAAGGGGAGGACCTCCACCCAAATACATCACTTGAGAATTGCAGAAGATAAAACTTCCAGAGTTTGTTGGGGGTTGTGCCAGTGAACACGCGGAAGCATGGTTGGAAGGCATGACAAGGTGTTTTTCCTTAAGGGACTATGCATCCAAATCAAAGGCAAAGATCACAATTTTTTAGTTAAGAGATAGTGCCTTGAACTAGTGGGGTAACCTGGAAAGACAACTGCATCTTACCCTAGACATAGTATCTTGGGAAATTTTCGAGGAGAGGTTCTGAAGGAAATATCTACCAGCCTATTATGAGGAACAACAGGTAGGGGCGTTTCATGCCTTAGTACAGGGAAACATAACTGTAGAAGAATATGAGATCAGATTTATGGAATTGGTCAAATATGTTTCGTATATGGATAATGACCAACGACAAGTAGAACGCTTCATCTATGGGCTAAACCCTAAGATCAAAGCTATGGTGCGGATGTGGAAATCGTCTTCAGTAGTAGAAGCAATGGAAAATGTGCATTACGCAGAAGAACACATGAACTTGAATGGAGGTATGAGGTTGACCTTTCCGCATCGTCCTGAATGAGGTATGAGGTATGAGGACATTTCCCAGGGGAGGGATCTCAAGGCCACCTCCATATGGTAACAGAGTCATGCAAAGAAAAATAACTGCAGGGATTTCAATGGCAACGAGTGCAACATCTCGTTCATCACCAACGACGTAGACAAGTCCACGACCATCTTAGGGAACAACTAGTAGGGGCAGGTGTTCCTGGGGAAGGAAATCATTTAAGAGATAGTCACATAACAGTGCGTAGGTTCAATCTCGTGTTACCTGTTGGGGGTGCGGAGGACCCCATTACCAGCGTGACTGCCCAGAGTTACAATCAGGATTCGGGCATAGAGAAGGATTAGAGAAGGAAAGGCCCCGATGGGAAGAGCAGGTAGCAGCCACCGTATTTACACAGCGGTTAATAATCGTCAGGCCGAACATCAATCCACGGTGGTGGAGTCATCAGGTACACTAAATCATATCAACGTTAAGATTTTATTTGATTCTGGTGCTACAGATAGTTTCATTTCACCATCTGCATTAGAAAAGGGTCGGTTGGCAGCCTATGAGCATGATGACTTTAAATAAGTCGAGATGGCTTCGGGGGAAAAGAAAGCGGTAGGACCTACTGTTGATAATTGCATAGTAGACCTGGGAGTGTGTACTACCAAGTTGAAGGTATACATCACTTCTCTCGGGGCATATGACCTAATCATTGGAATGGATTGGTTAGTAGCTCACTGAGCTTTGGTAGATTGTTTCGCAAAAAGGGTGCTCTGTGTAGACGATGAAGGAAGGCAAGTAGAGATCCATGGTGTACGGAGAAAAGTATCATTACGCGTTATATCAACTATGAAGGTTAAGAGATGCTTGAGACAAGGGTGTCGATTATATGTAGTGGAAGTAGTGAACGAAAGGAAGGGACCCTCATTAGATCAGTACCCAGTACTATCAGAATTTAAGGTTGTTTTTCCAAACGAGTTACCAGGGTTACCTCCTGAGAGGGAGCTTAATTTTACTATTGAGCTAAAACCTGGTACAGAACCAATCTCCAAGACTTCGTATTGGATGACAGCATCGAAACTTTGTGAATTGCAAATGCAATTGAAAGAGTTACTGGACTTAGGGCTAATAAGGCCCAGTGTCTCACCTTGGGGTGCACCAGTAATTTTTGTAAAGAAGAAGGATGGATACTTATGACTGTGTATAGACTATAGGGACTTGAACCATGCTACAGTGAAAAATAGGTACCCGATGCCATGAATAGATGATCTCTTTGATCAAATGAAAGGAGCAGCAGTACTCTCAAAGATCGATTTCCGATCCAGGTATCATTAGTTAAGGATTAAGGAAGGTGATATCCCAAAAACTGCCTTTTGAACTCGGTTTGGACATTACAAGTTTGTCGTAGTACCTTTTGGATTGACCAATGCGCCAACAGTATTCATGAGTCTCATGAACGACGTATTCCGGAAGTACTTAGATCGATTTGTATAAGTCTTTCTAGATGACATCCTCATCTATTCCAAGAACGAAAGAGAACATGATGAACACTTACGAGTAGTGTTGTCCTATCTTAGAGGGAACAAATTGTATGAGAAGTTGTTGAAGTGTTCCTTCTTCTAGAAATAGATTCACTATTTAGGTCATATCATTTCCGGTGAAGGAATCTCTATGGACCTAGAAAAGGTAAAGGCCATTATGGAGTGGCCAGTGCCGAAAAATGCCCATGAGGTGAGAAGCTTCATGGGGCTAGTAGGTTATTACCAGAGATTTGTGGAAGGATTCTCAAAAATAGTGAAACCCATCACCACTTTGCAACACAAGGGGGTCAGGTATGAATGAACAGAAGAATGTGATAGTGCATTCATTGAGCTTAAGAGGTTACTAACTAGTGCGCCAATTCTACGAGTGTTGGATATGGAAAAGGACTTCACAGTCTGCATGGATGTCTCAAAGCAAGGGTTGGAGGCCGTGCTAATGCAGGATGGAGGAGTGATAGCTTATGCATCAAGGAAGTTGAAGAAACATGAAGAGATATACACAATGCATGATTTAGAGTTGGCAGCGGTAATGATAGCTATGAAAATTTGGAGGCACTATCTTGTAGGGAGAAACATTGAGCTCAAAATGGACCATCAAAGTTTAAAACATCTCTTCACTGAAAGAGATCTGAATGCCAGGAAAAGGCGATGGAGTGAGTTTATGAGTGAGTACGATTTTGGTATTTCGTACATCAAGGGAAGGGAAAATGTGGTCACAGATGCCTTGAGTAGGAGACCATGAGTGTTCTCCTTGATACCCTTAAAAGTCAATCTGAGGGAACATGTGTTGACGC
This sequence comes from Picea engelmannii, assembly GCA_009831015.1. Classification (NCBI taxonomy): domain Eukaryota; kingdom Viridiplantae; phylum Streptophyta; class Pinopsida; order Pinales; family Pinaceae; genus Picea; species Picea engelmannii. The sequence continues at coordinate 616,938 of ML780631.1, forward strand.
AACTCCAAGGAGATAGTTAGTATTTAGAGGTTACTGAAAAACTCCAGAGCAGGAGGCAGATAGATCCAAAGTATGAAGGATATAGTTTGGAAGCAGACGGACTATTGAGATATCAAGGAAGGATGTACATCCCTAAAGAAGGGGATATTTGAAGCATCATATTGAAGGAAGCCCATAGAGCACTTTATTGTGTGCATCCCGGTGTGAAGAAGATGTACGCAGACATGAGGAAGCTCTTCTTCTGGGTAGGCATGAAGCACAATGTAGTCCATTTCGTCGCCACATGCATAGAGTGTCAACAAGTGAAAGTCGACCACCATCACCCGGCAGGCCTCCTACAACCACATGATGTTCCTATGTCTAAGTGGGAAGTCATCTCTATGGATTTTGTTGTGGGGTTACAACTCACATCTCATAGACACAATGCCATTCTTGTGATAGTGGATAATTTAACCAAGAGTGCTCATTTTATTCCAGTTAGAGACACTTACGATGTCACTGACGTGGCATGTGTGTTTGTAAGTGAGGTTATCCGTTTGCATGGGATACCTAAGAAGATCATTTCAGATAGGGACTCCCGATTCACTTCTAGGTTTTGGACAAGTTTGTAGTCAGTGTTGAAGACTCAGTTGAACTTAAGCACAGCTTATCATCCTGAAACAAATGGGAAAACTGAGAGAGTAAATCAAGTCATGGAAGACATGCTCAGGATGTATGTCATGGATAATCAAACCCAGTGGGAGAAGTACCTACCTTTGGTAGAGTTTGCCTACAATAACAATTTTCATAGCTCCATCGGAATGCCACCCTATGAAGATTTGTATGGAAGGCCATGCAGAACGTCATTGAGTTGGGATAGACTAGAATACTGAGTAACAGTTGGGCCAGAATTGATTCAAGAGATGGAGGAACAGGTGATCCAGATTAGGTAGGGACTAAAGGAAGCACAGGATAGGCAGAAAATTTATGTGGATGCGCACAGGACCGACCGAAGTTATGAAGTGGGAGACCAGGTTTTCATTCATATCAGGCCTAATAAGAGTACCATATGGTTCGGGAAGGGGACAAAGTTGTCACCTCGATTTATAGGACCGTTCAGAATCCAAGAGAAAATTGGACCCGTTGCCTATCATCTTGTACTACCACCCCACTTGCATAAAACTCATAATGTATTTCATGTATCTGTTTTACGTCATTATGTTGCTGATGAATCACATAAACTAAATTGGAAGGAATTGCAGGTATCGTATGTGGGAACTCTCACGGTAGAACCATTATGCATATTGGACCATAAAGTTCGACAGCTCAGGAACTATCTGGTAGACCAAGTTAAGGTCCAATGGGACAGGTATAGTCCAGGATCTGCTACTTGGGAAGATGTCGAGACATTATGACGAGACTATCCCTCACTTTTTTGACCACCTCGAGAATATGTTTCTCAAAGGTGGGGTGTATGTAACACCACCTTTTGACTTAGACATCCAGGATTTACCTGAGGCCAACTTATATTATTTTCTCTTCACGGTGAAAACTATTAAATGATACACTTGAAATTTTAAGACATATGAACCGTTATGAATGTTTAAATGTTATTAATTATGATGAATATAGTGCGATCTACTATGTGAACGAAAATTTTATGAATGTTTAAATGTTATTAATGATGATGAATATAGTGCGATCTACTATGTGAATGCAAATTTTATGAATGTTTAAATGTTATTAATGATGATGAATATAGTGCGATCTACTATGTGAATGCAAATTTTATGAATTTTTAAATGTTATTGATGATGATGTATATAATGTGACATATTGTGAGAATGCAAATTTTATGAATGTTTAAATGCTATTAGAATGATGTTGGGTATGATGCAATCTATTTGGTAAATGATAATCTTATGAATGGGTGTCGAAATTGAATTATGGGATATTATGAGATCTATTTCTAACTTGAAAACTTTGATGTTAAGTTGTCGGTACAGGGATACCAAATTGAAATGATGATAGTATGCAATTACATGATGATAATGTATAGAAATGTATGAGTTTGTGTTACAGACTAATCTGCAGGTCATGGGCTATGAGATAGCCAAGGGATGATAATGATGAAAGTAAATGTCATGACCACTAGCCAAGAAACATTATGGTATGAATATATGTATGTGAAATTATATTGGTTTGGATGCATTGCTATGATATGTGGTGCAATGTAGGATTTCAGGTGATGAGATTGCCCAAAATCGAATAAACTATGACAAAACCCCCAGCAACACGGTGCCACTATATATTCCATTGTAGGGTGTGGACCCTAGTTATGATTAGGAGGGGTGGAGGCATTTCCCACCGTGTATCCTCCAAAACCTGAAGTCATGGGAGGACGGTGTTAGCTCACACTCCCCAAGACGTGTGATGATGACTTTCAGTTGCCTGCTAGGGAAGCTTGGTCGAGATAGTGACACTTCCGATTATGGTTTCTATTTGGAGTTAGGTCAATATAGTTGATGCTCCAAGATAGTCTAGCAGAGGAAGGATAGGAATGGAGATGGAAGTAAGTTAGGGAGGAAGGATGAGTAGAAATAGTTGAGAAAGTATGGAGATTTGTCTTATGATGGAATTTAATGTTTTCCCTTCTAAAAAGAAAATGTGTATATATGAATATTCATAATTACTTAACTAAACCATAGTTGTCTAAATAAAATTGTTGAACTGGATAATTGTAATTAAAGGATTTCTCAAACATTTGATTGGTTTATTGTCTGTTATAAAAGACTAGTCTTGTTGATTGGATTGGAGGCATACCTAAATTACTAAAGGATGATAGCTATTGATTATTAGTACATGCATGAGACTTGTATGTACTAGCTACACATGCATTTCTTGTACATGTACACTAGTATGTATGAGTTTTCTTGGCTTACTTACTAATAGTGTCGATTATTTGTTATGAATGTGTGAACCATGTTTCTTTTCCTTTGTACCATAAGATACCTTAACTTCGGGAGGAAGTTTCCTTAAGGGTGGGTATATGTAACAACCTTGGTTAAATAGATGCATAGGGATGATTAATTATAATTAATTTGATAATCTGACTATCCTAATATGTTAGTTAAACAATAATTATTTCTTAAATAATAATTAACTAATTAATTATTATTAATTATTTGTCCATATCTGTTAATGATTAATTAATTATTAATTGACTCATTAATTAATTGAGTAAAGAATTAAANAATAAATATAAGGGGATAAGATAATAAATAGGGGGATAAGATAATAAATAAAGGGATAAGGAAATTAATGAAGGGGGGAGAATCGGTGAAGGGGGAATATGATGGGGAAGAGTCTTATGGGGAAGGGATTATTTTGGGGGAGGAGGAAGCATTTTTGAGAGGAGGATATATTTCTGTGGGGGATTTTTTGTGGAGATCTCTGGTGTGAGGAGTTTTGTTTTGGGTGTTTTTGGTGAATCAAAAGCAGGGGGCACCGGTTTGCTAGGGGTTTTGGGCACGAGGGCCAGGATTCCTTTCGGTTTCCTAGAGCTAGGAAGATGGATAGGCTGCTCCTAGCTAGCTGGGAGGTTAGTCGGTTTGGGAAGAGTTGGTCAGTGCATCAGGCAACAACAAAGCAATAGGCTGGACAACCAGGTCAATGGAGAAATTAGCATCAAGAAGAGGTAAATTAATTTTATTCTGTTAATTTATTTTCATGCTGTAGATAGATTTGAATTTTTGTAGAATATTTATGCTTGTAGGATGTGAATGAATAATTTATGCATGAAGAAGGGAAATAAATGTTAATTGTGTTAAATATTTGTATTTAATTAAGTAGGGTCTTTACACAAATGCAGGAAATCACCAATAAGGCTAATGGAATTCAAGACACTGCATGAATCCCAATGTGTGAATAGATGTCTTTCCATCGAACACAAGGGAAATCACCCAGTCAATGACAAATGATGAAATGTCAACTGTTGGGTTCAAGGTTACCTACCAATGATGAAAGTAGGACTAGGGTGCATGATAGGACTACAATATCATGTGATTATGAGACAAACTGAGGGTATGGCCGACATGAAAAGTTAATAGATCTAAGGTATGGAAGACATAGGTTGATAGACTTCCTTTGAACAAGAGCATGATACATACGAAAGACTCTAACAGTATAGAATTAAGGATGAAACTATGAGATTGTTAGACATCAAAACTACTCACTTCAATAGTGTCGCAAGTGTCATCATTACAAGTATTGTAAGTGTCGCATCTTGTCCGCAAGTGTTTCATCTTGACCACAATTGTCGCAAGTGTCAAAAACATTATGCTGCCATATTGCATATGCCGTGCCTCTAACGAAATCACAAGGACACTTAAGACACCTCAAAGACTAGTTTTGAAGAAGAAAAATTAGTTGACAAGGAGTACAAGCCTTTTTCCATTGGAAAAACCACTCAAAAAATGGATTTTGGAGGGCACCGCTCCCCTAACCACTATTAGGGAGTGCTAGAGCTCCCTGGGCCTCTTTGGGGGAGTGCTAAAATTATCTGTGTACCCTTTTGGTGGAGTGCTCAAATGCTCTGTGTACCTTTTTTGGGGAGTGCTACCTTTTCTGAGTGGATGTTTGGTTTATTGAGATAAAACAGGGAAGAATCCCCTCAATTTTTGAAGGTGGTTGGATTCGAATAGGAGGTCAAGGAATGATCTTAGGGAATATCCTCAAATGAAGGAGAAGAATCCTCAACTTATCCCAAATATCTCTCAAGTGGTTGGGCCTCTCCAAGGTTATATAAGGAGGTCTCCTCATGGTGAAAAAGGAGGGTGGAGACTAGATATTGATACCAAATTTATGATCCTATAAGTGAGATGTCATCAAATCAATCAGTGTAGATTGCTTGAGCAAAGGGGTTGGACAAGGAGAAATGGAAGAAGCTACTGCACCTTCATCTAAGGATTGTAAGTACTTTTACTTGTTCTCATCAATATATCAATGCTTGGCCTGCTTCTTTCAAGCTTATGTTTGTTCCACATGAGTTTTTCTTTAGTAGATAGATCTATATTTGAGATAATCTTAGTAGAATATGAAGTCCATTGTATCATTGTTTGTTCTATAGGACCTATCAGGAAGCTCAGTATTGAAGCTCAGCCTGGACTTTACAAGGACAAACGTCATTAATAAGGTACATATCTTTCTTCTTCTTCTTCGTATATTATCTTGATTGGACCTAAAAGAATGTCAATGTCCATGTTAAGAAATTTTATGTATTAGCCTTATGAATCTAGAGACCAGGAGGGAATCTGCTTGTCCGCAGGAGGATTCACCTGTAACAGAGATGCAGGAGGCATCAATGAAATTATCCATAGGGACTGGAAGAGTAACTAGTCAGTAGAGAAGACTCTATGTAATGAGCTCATATTCCTAAGACATGCTAAACACCAAATTATGGTGAAAAATGGACTAAATAAATTTGTTCTCTATTCAAAGGTGACACGACTGCTACCAATATAAGATAACAGTCCCTTCCCACCCATCTTTTTTGTTTTTTGATAGACAAATGAATGTTATGATACAAAGAAGGAAACGAGTGTCACAAGTAAGAAAAACTAGTTCCAACAGTGGAACATACCTATGCTCAATACAAGGAGATACATGTGGGAGATGGAAACTTGGGGGAATGTTCCCTCCTAAGTATAGGGCATCAAATTTCGAAGGATATAAACGAGGCTCTTTTCGGTTGAGGATGCAAAACTGCTGAGGAAAACGATTTATAATGCAAAGTGAGAACTGACTATAGGCTAAATACTGCAAGCAAGGGCATGAGATGCAATCACAACTTAATGCCAAAAAATGTCATTTTTTATGACATTTAGTCTACTTGGTGTGAAAAATAGATAAACTTGTGCCAAATAGACGTCCTTTGTTAGGGTCCTAACCCGCACATAGGTAGAACAATATATTAGGATGTAATAAAGGTCAATATTAATAAGGCCTTTTAACAAAATAGAATAAGGCGGATGTAAGAAGACCTAATAGAAGCTTCTGCTTCTAGAAGGATATTCCTCTAGATGCTTCTTTTAATAGACATACTTAGTATAAATAAGAGTCGAGGGTATGAGAACCCTATCTTAGATAATATTGTAATAGAGCATTGCTCAATTGGAGGTTGCCCCCTCGAAGAGGCCTGTGAACATTGCTTTCAGAATCAAAGTGTTATTTCTATTGTTGTTCTTATATCATTTCAGTGCTATTGTGGTGATTGTTCTAGTTATATTGTTGTTATTCTTCCAATTCTAGCATTTTATTTCTATTCTACATACTTTTTATATCCGATATATTACAAGTGGTATCATAGCACTTTCCTCGGTAGAAAGTGTGGGTTAATTTTTTTTTTCAAGGTAGAGACGTATTCTGACATCTTTAACCCACGGAGATCTGTCGTTACACACATAAACCCATGGTTGAGGTATTCATACACATAGGAAATGCATGTGGTAATTAATCACACATATGTTGGCCATCCTTGTAACCCATGTTGGTACCCCTTCGAGTGGTAGCACATCAGACAACACCTGTGTACAAATCGGCCTAGATTACCTGAATCCCACTTTAGATAAATCGATCGGTCACCTGAATGCTATAGTGTCCCCGAGAACAACACTCGAGAATATACTCTCTAGTACCTAGGTAGTCAGGTAGTATGTCTAAGGGTACAGTCTATCCTCCTTAGTTAGTGCCCTGAAATATTGGGCCGAGTACTACTGTTGGACCCCGCACGTATTTCAGAGAGATATAGCACAAGGAAAACCCTTGTCTGTAGAACCCTTGAATACCTAACCCTTGGGGACAGAAACATAAACAAATTAAAACAGACAAGATCTATTGCAGCACAACTGTGTTTGGGTTGCCAAATCACTACACATTTCTTACTCATTAAGCATTTGGGAATTTCATCACTGCAGTATTCTTCAAACCGGAGTATAAATCCACAGGTGAAGTTTGAAAAAGTCGTGACCCAACAAGAAGGGAAAAAAATCAGTGCCAATGTTTCCGCTATTAATACAATAATGAAGTTCTCAATGGAGGAAATCAAGCAAGATCTCACCACCCAGCTTGAATTTGTCTTTTTGACACTTTGCACCAAACTACATATCCCTACAGACAACCCTTCCTCTTCCTCACCTCCACATACTGAAGGTGACCATTCCTCTCATTCCCATAACTTTCAAAACCATCACTTTCAATGTGACCTACGCCTTCCGCGGGTGGATGTGACCAAATTTGATGGATCAGACCCCATTGGTTGGGTAACCCAAATGGAACATTATTTATATTTATACGGCATTATAGATGAATTGGCCAAACTCTGGCATGGTGTTCTCCATCTAGATCAAGAATGTTGGCAATGGTGGCAATGGAGAAAAACTTCTTGTCAAGGGTATACTGCTTGGATACACTTTGTAACAAATCTTTATGAATGCTTTGACACTGACACCAACCATTTGGGTCATTTGACAAGTTTGAAACAATTAGGAACAGTGGAAGACTTTATAGTTTCCTTTGAGTGCTTGGCTTTTAGAATAAAGGGCATGTATGATGCATTTTTCCGAGAGTGTTTTATCAACGGCCTCAAGGATGAGATTCGGGCCCATGTCCTCATGGATTGGCCTCAAAGTTGGGTGGAGGATACTAAAAGAGCTAGAGAAGCACCACAAGTTGTATCTTCTCAAAACTAAAAACCCTCCTTTATCCCTCGCCCTAAACCAGTAAATACCATTACTCCCTCTGCTCCACTAAAGATCCAAAAATTGACTAGAGATGAAATGGATGAATGCCAACTCAAAGGCCTTTGTTATAACTGTGATGAAAAATATTTCCCGGGCCACAAGTGTAAAGAACAAAATATTTTTATGGCCATCTCCAAGGATATTTTGGAAGAGGATGTAGAAACTCCCCTTGTGTCTGAGTCACCTGAATCCACTGACATAACCCCTCCATCAGACCCTCTTGAAGTAGAACCAATCATTTCCCTCAATGCTCTCACTGGCTTCTCTGCTCTCCAAACCCTCAAGCTAATCGGTTACATCAAGCATTGAAAGGTCATCATTTTGGTTGATAGTGGCAGCACCCATAATTTTATTCATCATCACATTGCCCAAGAAACTCATTGCTACATCCATGCAGTCAATAATTTCCAAATCATGATTTCCAATAGTGGTTCCATGAAATGTGGAGGGTGTTGTGAAAATGTGCGTCTCCAAATTGGTGACTACCACCTGAAATCCCATATGTTTGTTATCGATATGGGAGGTTGTGACATTGTGTTGGGTGCATACTGGCTAAGGAATTTGGGTCCCATTCTCATGGATTTGAAAGACTTAACCATGCAATTCGACTAGGAGGGCCACCAATATAAGTTCCAAGGAATCATTGTCGGTTCACCTGAGATCATTAGTTCCCTTCACAAGGAAAAGATGCCAAAAAAAAGTCATTATGGTGTTATTGCCCAACTCCATGCCATACAAGAAACAAAGACACCCTCAGTCCCGCAAGACCTCCAAGCCATCCTTTCTAAAAATCAATTGGTCTTTTCCACTCCCCAAGGACTCCCTCCTTCCTATGGTGTTCATGATCATTATATTCCCCTTGTACTCGAAATCCTTCCTCCCAATATCCATTCGTATCATCACCCATTTTCGCAAAAAAATGAAATTGCGAAAATGGTCCAAGAACTCCTTAATACAGGCGTTATTCGCCCTAGTATGAGCCCCTACTCTTCTCCTGTGGTCATGGTCCTAAAGAAAGAATGTTCTTGGAGAATGTGTCTTGACTTCCATGTCATCAACAAACTTACCAGCAAAGACAAATTCCCCATTCCTGTCATTGATGACCTCCTGGATGAATTGAGTGGCGTCCAATTCTTCACTAAACTTGATCTTTGTTCGGGCTACCACCAGATACTTTATCAGCTTCATGTTACACCCATAGCAAGGCACTCTGGGTTCACCAAAACCTATGATAGGGTCAAACGTTCCTTTTTCTGGGATGGTATGAAACAGGACATTCGTAATTTTTTCATTGAATGTGATGTGTTTCAATAAAATAAGGGAGAAACAGTAAAATATCCAGGCACACTACAACCGCTCTCGATTCCACCTGCTATTTGGAAGGGTATCTCTATGGATTTTATTACCAGCTTACCCAAATTGGGAAATAAATCAGTCATCATGGTGGTTGTTGATAACGTTTCCAAGTATTCTCATTTTCGTGCCCTTCAACACTCGTGTACAACATCCACGGTCACTCAAATTTTCATGGATTAGGTCTTCAAGATTCATGGCATGTCACACTCTATTGCTTCTAATCGCGACCCAACTTTCACAAGAAAATTTTGGCAAGAACTGTTCAAGATATAAGGCACCGAATTACATCTCAGCACAACTTATCATCCACAGACTGATGGCCAAAATTTTTTTTTCAACAAGTGTTTGGAAACATATTTGAGGTGTTTTTCCTCGAAAAAGAAAAATCAATGGGCTCAATGGTTACCCCTAGCTGAATGGTGGTACATCACTTCATACCATATAGCTACACGCATGATTCCTTTTGAAGCGATATATGGACATAATCCACCTTTAGTTCTCTCATACTTACTGGGTGCCTCGAAGTTCCAGGCGGTTGACCAAACACTTACAGCTTGAGAGGATATTCTTTGTACCCTCAAACAGAATTTGGTATTCGCATAGAATAACATGAAGCAACAAGCAGATCAAGGTCTCTTCGAACATCAATTTTCATAAGGGGATTAGGTGTTTCTTTGACTACAACCTTACAGATAAACTTCCCTCGAGGCTGAGCATTGTTAGAAGTTAGTGCCCAAATTTTATGGTCCTTATACCATTATCAAGCATGTGAGATAAGTAGCCTATCTGTTAGCTTTTCCCAACCATTCAAAGCTACATTCTATTTTTCATGTTTCATGCTTAAAGAAGGTGTGTTTGCACTCTTCTCGTCGCTGTGTGAGAAAAAAGTGAGTGCTTACATGCCTATTTGGGCTCTGCTAGGCATGACAGTTGTATGGTAAAAGGTTAGAAAGAAAACAACAAAGCTATTAACAAGAATTAATCAAAAACTAAATGAAACTATGAGCATAGTAACAAAAAATAAAAACAAATGAAAATGGACCAATATCACCAATATATAAGCTGGTCTGATTGATGAAATCCAAAGATACACAATGGAGAAAGAGGACTTGGGTCCCTTCCCTCTCCAATGGAAGGCTCTTGAGGCCCTCAACT
>ML780632.1:0-17095 GCA_009831015.1 Picea engelmannii
TTAGTGTATCATGAGCATATAAACATAAGCAACATCACATCAAATATACAATACACCAAAATTTACGTGGAAACCAAAGTGGGAGAAAACCACAGAATGCTTTCTTATCTATCAAAGAATACATTCATTGGAAGCACCAACTTCCCAATTCTCCAGTTGCAACTGGAAGGAGGCTATGACCCCCTATTTAGAGTCTCCAACCTAAAGGAAGATACAACTCCATGAATTCCCTAGCTCCAACCAAAAGGAGGCTACAACCCTTTGATTCTTAGGCTCCAACCTGAAGGAAGATACAACTCCATGAATTCTTTGGCTTCGACCAGAATTAGGCTACAAACCCCTAATTCAAAGGCTCCAACTTGAAGGAAGCTCCAACTCCTTGATTCTCCGGATCCAACTAGAAGGAGGCTACAACCCCATTTCTTTGCCCCGTCCTACCTCCCTGAAATATAAGTGTAGAACAACTGTCACTACCACAATCATTGCCATTGTCACATCAACTTGTAACCTGTCAACCTATGATTGTATCCAACTTTTGATTGTCAGCGATACTCAACCAGATCCTCTCACATGGATTATATACCAAGTACACCTCTTAACTAGATGTCCAACATAACTAAAACATGCCTCTACTAAGCATGTACCAATATCACCAACATTCCATCACAATATATGTTTCTCAACCATGTACCAAAGATGAAAGGAATAAGTGAGAGTTCAAAGAACTGATGAGTCTACAGATGAAGAGGAAGACTACTCTGCATTAGGAAGGATTCCTCCATTGTTCTGATCCATTCAGATTGGAGATTCCCAGTAAATATGAATATTGAAAAGTGGGAGTTTGATCAATAACTACTATAGATCAAATAACCACCCTTTGAGTAGTTTGAAGTATTTGAATAGACAAATTTATAGTAGTCAGATAACACAAGTACAAAATGACAGATGAGTCCACATTATGGAAAGTTGAGTAGAAAAGTTATGGACAACTTATGACATATCAACATAGATGGATACTTGGCAAGTACAAAAACTTTGGTCAGGGAAGACATGCATAACAATGTATTTACAATTGGAATCAGTGGAATCAATTGGAATTATTTGGTCATAGAAAATAAAGCAAAGAAAAGCACAATAGAACAAGGAAAGAGAAACCTACAACATAAGCTATATCATCAGAGGGGCATTGTTGAACAATATGGTCATGATAGATCATTTGAATTCAAGAAATTTTGAATTATTTTTATATATCAGAGAGTTACAAGAGGAAGTACCAATGGAAAATTAGCAAGCACTAGAAGAGAGGAAAGGAAACACTTATAGGTATCCCTACATTTACATGACATCTTGCAGAGAAGTCAAGGGAAGAGAAATAATCAATAGATTCATAAAGGAAGATCAATAGCATACAGACAGGGGGAATTATCCTTTTGTCCATGATGTCAAAGAGAGAGAAACAAAAATATCAAAAGAGTCAATCACATGAAATCAGAGAAGGATTGTTTAGAGAAGGTATACTTTTAGGAGGAATTACTCTTTGATATCAAAAGAGAAGAAGAATTTCCAGAGAAACAAGAGGAGAGAAACATGTGAAGAGAAAGAATAAGGGAATTGAAATAAAGAGAGATAACAGAAGCATGAAGATAGGGGGATCATCCCCAAGGAGACAAATCATTTTCCATTGATGTGAAAGAGGGTGAGTGAGAAACATTGATGAATAGAAATGGCCACAAGGGGAGCATGAGTGTTTCCATTCGTGGTGGCATGAATGTTAGTGTTTCCATCAATGCCAAAGGGGGAGAGTGTTGGAAATTTTGTTTGGACAATTGGTTGTCATTGATTTCAACCCTTGGAGAAGTCTGTAATCCCTAAATATATGGTTGATATTGATGGTGAGTTAGTTTCCATTGATGGAGTGGTTCATGTCACTAAATGCGATGGGTGCATGCGATGAAGTCTACATGAAACCCCAGAGGTGTTGTTGAGTAATATGGACATGAAAGACAGTGTAAATTCATGTAAGATACACATATATGGATATTATGTTTCATGTCATTTCCGATGATAGGTGGTATGTGGTTCCTCATAGTTGAGGAGTTATAAGATCATGAAGTTGGAAGCCCCAAAGATGCATTAGGAAGCCACTAATTGGTTACAATATGGGTTACGAAGTCCCTAATTGGTTGCAAGCCATTAACGAAAGGTTAAAGTGGTTATAAAAAGAAAATTGAAGAAGCCCTAAAGATAAGGAAAGATGTTGCTTAGAAAAATTATATATACACCTTAAGAAGTCACTCATAAGTAAATTCGCACACACATTCTATTGAATATCTTATATGTGAGTAAGTGATTCTTATTTGAGGTAACGAAGGATATATGAGGTGAATTTAAGAGGGAACATGAAATAAACAAGGGAAAAATTCCAAGGCAGGACGAAGTCTTGTGATGATGTGTTCCAATGTATGTTATTTAAAGGTCGTGTTACCATTTTCGCTATAACTTAATTTCTAGAATGATTCAAATAGAGAAAATTGGAGGAAGATTAGAAGGCGTGTCAAGGTACTTGTGGTAAAATTTTCAGTTTTTGTGTCATTTTATTTTGAGAGATACACTCTATGGAAATTAGGTTTTTTGGCTCATCTTTAAACTAGGCTCAAACAAGTGTTCTAGGTAAACAAGTCATAAATTATTCATAGAAGATCAAAAATTATTGAGACCAAATGCATTGGATATAATACTTTGCATAGTATGTTTTGTAGTATTTTCAGATATAGATATCGAATATTCCGTGCATGACATGCTCGACAAGTTTACTCTCCAGAATAATCCAGAATTGAGTAAGGTATGCCATTTTTTCTATAACTCCTTTTCTAGGTTGTTTCGAGTAGTGAAACTTCGAGGAATTACAAAGAAGATATTGAAGTATATTTGGTACAATTTTCATACCTTTATTCAGTACAAGTACAGAGTTATTATTGTTGAAAGTTAGGGTTTATGACTAATCCAAAAACTATTCTTGTGAGACTAAGGTAAAGTTTGATGAATATGTCATTCTCATGTTGTTGAAGTTGAGGAAGGTCTGCAGGTATGTCATCAAATACAATAGGTATGTTACAGATTTACATGTATGTTTATATGCATGTTTTGAGGGTTACATGTTGATGATGTTATGATCCATGCTTGAGGAAATTATTTGGTATATTTTTGAGGAATTGGCACATGCTTGAGGCACATATAAGGTGTATGGTTAAGGAATATACTTGGTATATGATCTTGGTTGTTTGGAACTTTGTTGAGGCACTTCATTGATCATATCTTATGGTACATGGTGTGTGGCATGATTGAGACATATCATGAGTGATATGTTATATGGTTGGGGCACTATTGAGATCATTTCATGTTTCTGGGTTTTTCTGCCCCGGTCTATCCTCCCAACTTATTTTTTCCATTTATTTTCCCTCTTATACACCTCCCCTTGTTTCCCTCTTTATTTTATCCTTTCTTCTCTCTCTTTCTAGTTACTATACTTAGTCATATTTCAGTGATCGATGGATTCACGGGTTGGTGGACCTTCATCTCCATCCACTTTCCCATGTCATAAGTCTGCTGCTACACCTAGACATTTTTCAATTGCGTGGGTTCATGGGTTCAATCCCTCATCCTCCAAGTTATTTGACCTTCACTTTGCACCCTAGGTTCTGTGATCTACATTTTGACCATCATATTTGTCGCGGGTACCGAGCTCCAAAGTTTTTTTTTTTTTCATGCAAGTCCGACCGACCATCTTTCTACACTTAGGATAGTTTTTATCATCCATAATCGCAGGTTGGCGGGTTCCTGGGTTGTCAGGTTCATGAAAAGTTCCATATTCAAACACTCTCTCATGTGTCCCTGCCATTTTGTTTCTTTTCCCAATATGCACTAAGTGTTCTTTAATGATAACAATTGTTGTGTTGGCTCTGAAAAGATTGTCATAAATGGAGAAAGGATCGAGGAATTACTCATTAAATTGCTTTAAATATCCATTTTCCAAGGGATTAAATTATCATTATCTCTCTGAAAAGATTTATTTGAGGTTATTATCCAACTGAATAAATAGTCTCATCAACCTATGGCAGCATCAGGTAGACAACAATTTTTTGGTGATACTTTAAATATCTTTGGTCGTGAAGACCAGAACTTCTAGTGGTCAAGACAATATTCATATTATTACTCTCCTCCTAAACAGAAAGACATAATTTGTGCATCTGGAATCACTCTTGTTGGGTGTGTTCCTAAGGTTTTTTATTGTAAATAACTTGTTGCATCGTGTGTGGAAAAGTACATGCCAAGTCAAAGAATTATACAGCTCCAGGATCGTTCTTAGATTTCTCTTTCACTACAAGTTTTTAGCAATATGTTAAATTTGTCGGAGTCTATGCTTACTTTTAAAGGTGAATATTGCTGAGAATTCTTGAAGAATCATAACAATGGCATTGAGCTCCTACCTGAATATTTGGAGAATCCTGCATATATCCAAGTAGAAATAAGCATAATCCATGTTTATTCTTTTAAAAACCCCTATTGATAAATTTCATGGTTGTTTTCAAGTTTCACAGGTCTGGAAAGCATTGCTTCTGTCTCTCGCATGATTTTATATATTTTGTATTTTGCAGTGCAAGAACATGACATCTTTGACCGGGGAAAACTGATTTCTATCGAAATATCGTCGCACTTATCACACTATAAAAAGGACAGAAAATTATTTATGGTTTATTATTTCATATTTTCTATTGTGGATTGTTGTCAATTCACAAACTTAACCATAACTAAGAGGGTGAATCATGAAATAGAATCAGTTACCTTTTGGTATCAGGAACTATGGAGACATAAGATCCCTCTCTATTTTTATGAAGTTTATAATGAATTTGGTTCATTTTTCAAAAGGTTGTTGTTGGGAAAAATATTTCAAGGATATCTGACCAAGATACAAGATTCCTAGAGAAAAAAGGAACAATAGAACAAATGGAGAATCACGATGTCGTAAGGATATTTTGCTCCAAAGAAAATCCTTATTTTCTCTCATATCATGTATTTGACTATTGGAATAATGATTCATATTCTAGATGTAATTGTTTTTAGTAGTATTGATATTTGTTATGTCTCAAAAGTATAATTAAGGTTAGGAAATATATTTGAGAGATTCATGGAGTGATTATTAGAGAGATTGTCTATAGTTTTTAGGAGAAGATGATTTCCCGTAACATCTTCTCTCATTGTATAAATTCATGCTTTGGTAATGAGAAATTTTGAGCTGAGTGTTCATTGTTATTGGATTATTTGCTCCATTATTATGCTGGTGTATTTCTTCATTTGGTATCAAAGCAAGGTTGTGAGGGTTTGAGAGATGAGATGCATGTCTTATTAAAGCGTTGGGTTTCCTGCGAAATTGGATCGCACATAGGGTTTCTTTACTGGAATCTTTGACAATCTATGAACGTGGCGTACAAACGTGATTGAGGTTTCCATAGTTTGGACTGGTGAAAGTTTTCATGGAATGAGGAAGATTGGTGTGGAGAAAGTGCAAGTGATGGTACATCTGACGACATACTGCTGTGATCTGTGGAGAGTTTGTGTGTTGTTGAAAAATGTGCTACGGACAATCTGGGCATGCTGAATATCCGCACTGTCAACAATAATGTTGAAAACAAACCATTTCTCTGGAGGAATTCGGTCTGGAAGCAACTTCTAGATTGGAAGGACATTAGCTTTAAAGTATATTGCTACCAGTATAGAATCAACCTCACAATATTTACACTTATTTGACACCACAAAGTATGTCCATACATTTCCGAACCACTTCATATTCACAATACAATACCTGAATTTGATCGTGGCTTTGAGCGAGGTAATAGTAACTAGAATCACAGTGGTCTCAGAAATTCCATGATGGTAACATGCGACTGTGTGTACTACTGGTATGAAAAGTTTCAAATAATGATGACAAGAAAGATTTAAAGGAAATTATTAAGAAGGATAATGAAGCACTTTCACTTATAGGGAGCACAGATGAAGAATATATATTTACAAGAATTAATGTTGTAGAATCATCTAAGCAATCTTAGGATATTTTAAAGAATACATATGAAGGTGTGGTTGTATTTAAATTGAAAACACTAAGGAGAAATGTTGAAAATACCAACATGAAAAGTAACGAATCTATTCATGATTACATCAAAAAGATGCAAGATCTTGTTAATTAGATGAGGTCCTTAGGTGAAGATGTTCCATAAAGGAGACTAATTGAGAAGATTTTAAGAAGTGTTTTTACCAAGTTTTAGATGATCACCACTAGTATTATGGTTTCCAAATATTTAAATACAATGAATATTGATGAACTAAGTGGATTTTTTCTTATTGTTGAAGAAAACAAACCAACTGGAGAAGTGGAGCATGATTTTTCTACAAGACATGGATGAAGAGGAAGAGGTAGAAGTCAATATCAAAATCAGAGTCATAATAGAAATGCACTAAAATCATAGAATTATCAAGGAAATTCATTTAGAGGAAGAGGAAGAAGCCCAAGTTCGTTTACAGGAAGTTCAAATAAATTCAGAGGACGAAGCAAAGACAGTTTTCATGGAAGAGGAAGAGGAAGAGAAGTATCTCAAGAACGAAAAGGCCCAAAGTGTCATTATTGTCATAAATATGGTCATCTTGAAAGAAATTCTTATGCAAAAATGAGATATATGGAAAACGAAGGTGCTAATACAGTTCTAGAAGAATCCAGGAATGAGAAGTTATTCATATCAAGTTTCATGGCACATAATGAAGAAATTGAAGCATGGTATATTAATTCGGGATGTTCAACTCATATGACATCTCGAGAGGATTTGTTTACTAGAATTATTGACAACTATTCTGGTAAAGTTGTATTTGGTGATGATAGAGTTTCAGAAGTTAAATGGAAAGGCACAGTTTCAATTCCAGCACTGCATGAAAGAAGAAGTTTACTGATGACACATTGTTGATACCAGAATTGAAGAAGAACCTACTTTCTGTAGGACAGATGATGGAGAATAATTATAGGTTAGTTATTGGTAACAAGGAATGTTTAATCATGGATAAGTTGAATCATAATGCAGTCGTGGCAAAAGGAGAAATGATTGAAGATGGAATTTTCAAGTTTTATTTTGATTCAAGTAATTCAGAAAGTTTCAATGCAACAAAAGAGATGAATAGCAAGATTTGGCATTTAAGAATGAGACATTTTAATTTTCAGAGTTTGGTGTTGCTTCGAAAGAAGAATATGGTGAATGGTCTTCCTTATATCAAGAATGATGATGAAGTGTGTGAAGGATGTATTTTTGGGAAACAACATAGGGAACGTTTCTCAAATAGAACTTGGAAGGCCAATGAACATATAGCGTTGGTGCATTCATATTTGTGTGGTCCAATAGAGACAATGTCTTTTGGAAAGGATCGTTATTTATTCATTTTCATTGATGATTTTTCAAGGAAGACTTGGGTGTATTTTTTGCGGGAGAAATCTGAAGTGTTTTCTTATTTTCTTGAGTTCAAGGAATTGGTTGAAAAACAAAGTGGTTTCAAGATTCTCACTCTAAGAACAGATAATGGGGGAGAATATAGGTCAAATGAATTCTTGAATTATTGCAAGAAGAATGGTATAAAGTGAGAGTTTACCAATTCATACTCTCCTCAACATAATGGAGTGGAATAGAGGAAAAATAGAACAATAGTTGATATGGTTAGGGGCATGTTAAAGGCTAAGTCACTTGGTAATGAATTTTGGGCTGAAGAAGTACGCACATCAATATACATTCTTAATAGATGTCCTATGAAGGCAATGTTGAATTTGACTTGCGAAGAAGCATGGTCAAGACATAAAACAAGTGTTGCACATATGAAATTTTTTGGTTGCATTGCATATGCAAATGTTCCAAAGGAAAAGAGAAGAAAATTGGATGATAAAAGTGTGAACTGTATTTTCATTGGTTATAGTATTGAAACAAGAAGTTACATGATCCAGATTATTTTCGACACGAAATGAGAGAAGAGATATAATAAATAAATGAACAGAGATATCGCAAATATCCAATAATATAACAGAAATGTATCATAGATGCAACCATAAACATAGAGATACAGTAATACACGATTTTCTATTAATGAGCGAAAATGTACAAAGACTATAAAAATACAGAGTGAAAGACTCACTAGAATGGTGGCAGCTTATCTTTGAGAAGTGATGCGATGGCTACTCGCATTCGCAAGAAGATGATGTTACAATGAGGCTCCAAAGGCCTTTTTAACATAAGTAAAATCCAAAACCCTAAACTTGAAAGATGAAAAACCAATAGTTTTGTGGACCCCGTTTTGGGTAGTTTGGTGTATCAACTTCCTAGAGGTGTAACTTTGGCATACGATCTTCGTTTGGGGCATACGATCTTCATTTGGGGCGCACGATAGATCGTTAGAAAGATCAATCTGAGGACTACAATAGTTGGCAAAAAATATCAGGATGATACTTTTCAATCTGACCATGCCTAGAAAACGTCGTTTAGGGCCTCAAAACGGCTCCAGAAGTTCAGGACCCGAAAAAATGCTAAAAATAGTAAATTACCAAAATTGCCAGAAAACTGTTTTGAGCCAGTTGGAAAAAGTGGGTGGCCACCAATATCCACCTAGATCAATCCTTCCTCCTTAGGAAGCAATGGTCTCCATTGATTTGAGTTCTTGGGGGAGAGGGAAAAACATTTGTTGAATCTGCATCTTGATGAGCTACTTGCCTTGTTGGGGAAGTTGCGCTGCTTAGCTTGTTGAAGGTTGTCACAAACATGTGGTTGGAAGGGTTGGAAATTTTCTGGCTATATGAGATTCTTGTGTGCAGAAGGAATATTTACACTTTGTTGCAACCTTATCGACCTGATTCTGTTGGATAGAAGGTGCTTGGGCCGAGGATGTAGTGGTTGCAATATCCTTTTGTTCTCCCTTTGAACAAATTGTGAAGAAGTCTAATTTTGTAGTATGAGATACTACCTTCTGGCACTGTTTAGGTGGGATAGTAGTTGGAACTACCTCTGGTATTCTGTAGAGATGACCCCCCAAATTAGCAATGACAATATGGGGTCGAGACTCATAAACGACATGGCGTCTCCACATATATGGTTGGCCCAAGAGAACATCACATACATCCAATGGGGAAACATCACATAATACCTCATCCTTTAAGGGATGAATGTTGTATGACAATCGACACTACTAGATGACAAGAAAATCTCATCCTTAGCGAAGCCAGCCAATGTTGTATGGCTGCGGGTGTGGTGTTGTCGACAATCCCAACTGTTTGATGACCTCTGCTGAGATGAGGTTCTTCTGTCTTCCGCTAAACAATAAAATGCGGTGGGGTTCCCTTCACCCACATATTTGAATGAAAAAGGTGCTCACCCTCATCAGGATCCATTGGTTCTTTTGGTTGAATTGTTGTGGTCGCGACAATAGCAGTGGGGTCTGCGTCGATGATCTGTCTTTTACCAGTATTTTCATAATCAGATTTTGAATCAGGGTTCAGATCCTTGTATTTGATCTCAGCCACCAATGACTATTTTGAGCGACATTCGTCATTGTTGTGCCAGGGGATTTTGTGGAAATCGAACCATTTTTCAGTGTCCTTCTTTGTCTTCCCATGACCCATCTTTTCATGTGGCTTGGACTGGTTTTCGGCAAACTGTCTGTTAGGGTCATCTTTTTCATACTTTGGTTGTTGTGGATTTGTAGACCCGAACTCCTGTTTGTTATAGTGCTTAAATTTCTATTCAATTTTAACAACATATCTATAAGCAACACCGAGTGATGAGATGTCCAGAAAATCCATTTCAGTTTGGATGTATCTATGTAGAGCCCCACAGTATTTATGAACCAAATGTCGTTCAGAGTCTTTGATACATAGATTGGTGTGCAAGGTATGGAAGGTATTGGTGAACTCCGGAACTTCCTGGCCCCTCTCTTGCCGCAGTGTGGTCCATCTCATGTATTGGTCCTCATAGTTGCCAACGGGGTAATATTGTTCCTTTACCGCATCCACAAAAAAATCTCAACTGGGCTCGACCCCATATATTCCAGACTCTTTTGTGGAACTTTTCTCCCAGTAAGTTTCCCACCAATTTTTGACATGGGGGAGAGCTTTAAGGAGTGCGAAGGTGATCGTTTCCCTGTCAGAAAAATTATGAACAGAGAAATAACCTTCTAATAGATTTAACCATTTGTCTAGGGCATCCACATCTATCTGACCTTCAAATATGGGAATATCAAAATTAAATTATACCTTGAAAGGAGAGGTACTTCCAAAGTGTTTGTTTGATGAAGATGTGTTTGTTGCTATCAGAAAGCATTGAAGGATGTGGGAAAAATTCTCCATCATTTCATCCCTCTATCGCGTGAGAGCTTGCTCAAGCAATGGATTGATAGGATTGTCTGCTCCGTCGCTTTTATTTTCTTCCGCCATGGAGGTTTTTTTGGGCATGCGAGAGACATTGTCTTCAAGAGAGACAAGATCGAGACCCAACTTCCCATACTCTGACCTCGTCGGGGACATGCACTGAACAATGATCACGAGCACCCTGCTCTGATACCACTAATCTGGATTATCTTCAGCACAAAATGAGAGCAGAGATATAATAAATAAATGCACAGAGATATCGCATATATACAATAATATAATAGAAATGTATCAGAGATGCAACGATAAACACAGAGATATAGTAATGCATGATTTTCTATTAATGAGTGAAAATGTACAAAGATTGTAAAAATACATTCACACCAAAAATCCCATCGTCCTCTCCATTTTCTTAAAAATGTAGATGACTCTGAGTTGGTAATAAACCAAGTTAGACAGAGATATAAAATTAAAAAGGAAAGACTCGAATTATATTTAAAAAGAGTTAATGAATTGATGGAAGCCTTCAACCCTTTCAAAAAAAAAATCATCCTGAGGGACAAAAATTAGTAGGCATATTCATTATCTTTGGCGACATCACTGTCAAACCTATATGATGTTTAGAGAAAAACATATTTTCAAGTAAAAAGAATATTTCGACCTTTTGTACTTGATAATTAGGAGTATTTACAAGTATTTGAGAATGATGAACAATTGAAAAGATTTTTATGAATGATGATGAAGATGAGGATAATCACATAAGTGTTGTCCCAAGGAATTGTATTCAATGTGAGTCTCTTTTTACAAGAGACGATCATGTTAAAAACCTCTTGGAAGAAGCATCGCTCCGAAATATCCAAGAAACAAGAAAAATTAATATTGGAACTGATAGTTCCCCAAAATACATCAATTTGGGAGTTGATTTCACAATTGACGAAGTTGATCAATATGTCACATTATTTAAAGAATATATTGATGTGTTCACATGTATTTATGATGATTTGAATGCATATGATCAAAATATGTTTCAACATATTATTCCCTTGAGAGAAGGGGAAAATCTTGTCAAGCAAAAGATAAGGATAATGAACCCCAAATTAAAACCACTCATAAAGGTTGAATTGGAGAAATTAAAAAAGGTTGGAATAATATACCCCATTAGACATTCTGATTGGATTTCAAACCATGTGATAGTGAGAAAAATACTAGGTAGATTCAGATGTGTGTATATTTCAAGGATCTTAACAAATCAAGCGTAAAGGATAATTATCTTTTTTCCTAACATGGAGTTTATGTTCCAACAAGTCATGGGATTAGCCTGCATTTCCATGTTAGATGGTTTTTCTGGGTATAATCAAGTCTTGGTTGTTGAAGAAGACAAAGAAAATACATCTTTCATAACACCTTGGGAGACATATGGATATGCTCAGATGCCATTTGGTTTAAAAAATGCAGTAGCTACATTTCAGAGGGCTATGGATCATGTTTTTGAGGGATTGATAGGAAAATTCATGGTGGATTATCAAGATGACTTAAAAATACACTCAAAACAAGGAGAAATCACATTCATCACCTGAGGGAATTTTTTGACAGGTGTAGGTTATATGGTGTTTCTTTAAATCCAAAGAAATTTTTATTTTCTACAACCCAAGGAAAAATATTGGGTCATATTGTATGCAAGGAAGGAATCTATATCGATCCAGAGAGAGTTAAATATATAAATGAACTCAACCCCCAATCATCCAAGAAAGGAGTTCAATCATTCTTTCGAAATATCAACTTTGTACGAATATTTGTCCCTGACTATGGAAGTATTGTGAAGTTGATTAATTTATTGTTGAAAAAGGACCAAAGGTTTGAATGGACCACGGATACACAAGAAGATTTAAATAATATCAAAAATGCAATCACTACAGCGCCATTCGTCATTAGCCCATGTTTTCAAAGTGACTTCATCAATTATTCATTCGCTACAGAAATGTTTGTTGCATCTATTATTACTCAGACGAATGACAAGGGTGAATAATTTCCAATTAACTTCATGAGAAATACCCTTCATGATTATGAATTGAGATATTCAGAATTGGAGAAACAAACCCTATCTCTTGTGAAAACGGTGGCACACTTTTGGACTTACATGCTAAATTCTCATTTCATTGTGTATGTTCCATCCTCTCCTATGAATATGCTTTTAAAGTAGCAATTGAGAGAAGGAAAATGGGAAAATTCGCTGATGAAGATTCAAGAATATGATATTGAAATTAAACCTTTAAAGGTAGTGAAAGGATAGGGTTTATGTAAGCTCACTACAAATAGTGATTCTCTAGATTCAATCTCAGTAGGAGAACCCATGGAAGATTCAGAGTGGTATAGAAATATTGTATTCTACTTGAGGTCTGGACAATTTCTAGTCACCATGAACCCTAAAGAGAAAAGAAAATTGAAGATGAAGTCGAGTCAATATGTGTTGATTGCTGATATATTGTTCGGGAGGAACTTTGATGGTATATTTATGAGATGTGTTGATGAAAGGAAAGCTCAAGAATTGATTAAATAATTCCATGAAGGTATATTTGGTGGACATTGTTTTCCTACCGCCACTGCCCATAAGATAATAAAAGTTGGGTTTTATTGGCCATTAATTTTTAAAGACTCATATGCTACCATAAGGAAGTGTGTATCTTGTCAACAATTTTAAGGGAAAATGAAAAAAGTTGCAATGCAATTACAACCTATATCTGTAGAACAACCATTTTCCCAATGGGGACTAGATGTTGTTGGACCAATAAATAAAAATTCAAGAAAAAGACATACGTATATCCTCAGTGCTACAGATTATTTTACAAAGTGGTTGGAAGAAATAACTTTAAAAATGGTTGATTTAGAAGAGTTGATTAAGTTTCTCAAAGATAATATTTTATCAAGGTCCGGTGTCCCAAAAAAATTCATTATTGACAATGGCTTGATTTTCATTGGCTAAATATTTACAGAATTTTTTGGAGAATATGGGATCATTATGGGGAAATAATAAAATGATTATCCACAAGGGAATGTTCTTGCATAATCCACTAATAATACACTCATTCGGATATTGAATAAAATTATTGATAAGAACCAAAGGAATTGGCATTTGAAGTTGATTGATGCTTTGTGGGTGAGCAAAATGACTCCGAAAGAAAACACTGAGATGTCTCCTTACACATTGGTTTATGGGAAAGAAGAAAAAATGTCAATTAGCCTCGATCTAAATGCCTTGAATTTTGTAGTTAATACAAAGGATGCAGAATATAGTTCACCTATGCAAAAGAGAGTGAACCAGTTATTTAAATTGGAGGAAGAGTGAAGTAAAGCCTTGAACAGAACTTCTCAAAGACAGAAAAGTATCAAAAGATATTTTGATCAGAA
This sequence comes from Picea engelmannii, assembly GCA_009831015.1. Lineage (NCBI taxonomy): Eukaryota > Viridiplantae > Streptophyta > Pinopsida > Pinales > Pinaceae > Picea > Picea engelmannii. The sequence goes on from ML780632.1 coordinate 13,844, forward strand.
TGAAACTGTAAAGAATTTTGAAAAGGGTGAACTGGTGTTACTCTGGAAAAAATATAAGGAGAAACCATCGATGCACACAAAATTCGAATCAGTTTAAGTTGGACCATATATCATTTAAAAGAAATTGGGTTTTAATTCTTATATTGTCAAATATATGAAGGGTAAAATGTTAATGCTGCCTGCTAATGGTAAACATTTGAAAGGTTTCTTCGCCTAAAATTTTCTCATTTCCTTGTACATAATTTTTCATTTACTTAGTTTGTATAGCCTTACCTTTTGAATCCATATCCCAATGGATGGAAGCATCTCGTCAAGAAGATTATGGATTCTTGACAACCCACAAGGGGTTATCATCCGACAGTTGGATCCAGTTATTGAGATCATTTCCTGTTTCTCGGTTTTCCTTTAGTGGTCTATCCTCCCAAATTATTTTTTCCATTTCTTTTCCCTCTTATACACCTCCCCTTCTTTCCCTCTATCTTCTATCATTTCTTCTCTCCCTTTCTAGTTACTGTACGTAGTGATATTTCAGTGTTCGGTGGCTTCGTGGGTTGCCGGGTTGGTGGACCTTCATCTCCATCCACATTCCCATGTCATAAGTTTGTTGCTACACTTATCCATTTTACAATTGTGTGGGTTCGCGGGTTCAAGCCCTCATCCTCCAAGTTCTATGACCTTCAGTTTGCACCCTAGGTTCCTTGATATACATTTTGACCATCAAATTTTTCATGGGTGCCTTGCCCCAAAGTATTTTATTTTTTTTTCATGCAAGTCTGACTGAACACCTTTCTACACTTAGGATATTTTTTATCATCCATAACCGCGGATTTGTCGGTTCCTGGTTTGGCGTGTTCATGAAAATATCCATATTCAAACACTCTCTCGTCCATCCCCGCCATTTTTTTTCTTTTCCCAATATGCATTAAGCATTGATTAATGATAAACATTGTTGTGTAGGCTCTGAAAAGATTGTCATAAATTGTGAAAGGCTCGAGGAATTACTCATTAAATTGCATTAAATATCCATTAGCCAAGGGATTAAATTGTCATTATCGCTCCAAAAATATATATTTGAGGTTATTATCCAGTTGAAGAAATAGTCCCACCAACCTATGGCAACATCATCTAGACAATAATTTTGTGTTGATACTTTAAATATATTTGTTCATGAAGACCAAAATTTCTAGTGGTTAAGAGAATATTCATATTATTCCTCTCCTCCTTCACAGAAAGACGTAATTTAGGCATTTGGAATCACTCGTGTTGGGTGTGTTCCTGAGGTTTTTGATTGTAAAGAACTTTTTGCATGGTGTGTGGACAAGTACGTGTTAATTCAAAGAATTATATAGCTTCAGGATCATTCTCTGATTTCTCTTTCACCACAAGTTTTCGCAACATGTTAAATCTCTTAGAGACAACGCTTAATTTTAAAGGTGAAGATTGCAGAGAATTATTGAAGAATCATAACAATGGTATTGACCTCCTGCCTGAATATTTGGAGAATCCTGCATCTATCCCAGCAGACATAACCAAAATCTAAGTTGAGTCTTTTAAAAACCCCTATTGAGAAATTGCATGGTTTTTTAATAGGTTTACATGTCAGGAAAGAATGACTTCTATCTCTCACATGATTTTATATATTATGAAATTATAGTGCAAGAAAAAACCATCTTTGACTAGGGAAAACGGATTTCTATCGAAATCTCATCCTAGATATCACACTATAAAAAGGACAGAAAATTATTTATGGCTTCTTATTTGATGTTTTCTATTATGCATTGTTGTCAATTCCCAAATTTAACCATAAGTAAGAGGGTGAATCATGAAATAGATCCAATTACCTTTTATTATCACGCACTATGGAGACATAAGACCCCTTTGTATTTCTATGAAGTATATAATGATTTTGATTCAATCTTCAAAATGTTGTTACATTGAGAGAAAATACTTCAAGGATATCTGACCAAGCTACTATATTCTTAGAGAAAAAAGGAACAATAGAACAAATGGAGAATCATAGTTTCATAAGGATATTATTATAGAAAAAAAAATCCTTCTTTTCTCTTGTATCATGTATCTGATAAACTATTTATTAGAGAGGTGGCAAGGAAATATAACTTCTTGCTACATTTTTTCCATGAAAAAAGGAAAAAGCAATTTATTCACTTTCCATGGAAAATTGGGGACTTCATGTTCAGAAATATAAATAAAATTGACGAGTTTGCAAATCATTTCAGCAATGTGAATTTAAAGTTCGCTAAAAAGATCAAAGGTTTTGATCCAAACAAAATCTTTATGGAACATATGCTTTCTGTGGGATTCAGTAACTCTTTCATTCAGACTATCTTGAACAAAGAAGAAGAAGGTAAGATCCAAAGTACTCATGTACACGATGTTGGTTACCTAGAAACATTACTCGGTAGTAATGATTTTTTTATAAAAGGGGAAAAGGCCCTAGTGAAATAAGTGGATAATCTCCTGTTGTTACTCCCAAGAATACTACATCCTAGAGAAATTCTCTAATGGCCCACCCAATTAAAAAGGTTGTCAACAACCGTTCAAGTGGAGGGGGAGAGAAGAATCCTCCCCCTGGGAAAATTGAGAGTTCACATAAGCTCCCCATGAGAAAGAAAATGAAAAATTTAGTGCAAGAGGAAGAGGATAATCTTATAGAAAATGACATCCAAATATTTTCTTTGGAGGACATGGAACTAGAAGTAGATATTGAGAAAATATTTCTCGCAATGGAACAACTAAAAATATGGCTCAACAAAATTATTTATTGGAAGTCTATGGAAATGGGACCTTTAGTGAAGAAGAATCCTTCACTTTTCAAAGTGTTTTTTTTTTGTAAAGAGTGTAAAAAGTTGTTTGTAGAAAGAAGTGACCAGAATAATAAAAACAGAAAGTCCCGCTCAGAGGTCAACCTGAAGAACATGCGGCTGTCCCAAATTTCCAAAATCCATAGGGAAACCGGGGATGCTCTTGACGATTCTATTGATGGTTTAGAATATGAAAATGCTAAATTAAAGGAAAAGATCAAGGAATTGGAAATTTCCTTGATGCCTCTTCCAATCCTGGCAAGTCCTTTGTCAATGATTAAACCAACTACACCTGCTATTAAGTTAAAAGGATCTTCTCGTTTACTCACAATAGTATGAAGTTATGTAGAGAAAAATATTAAAAAGAGAATGTCACTGATAACAGAAGCATGGGAGGTATCAAAAAATATTGTTTCTTTCCATTCAAGGG
>ML780632.1:23447-39503 GCA_009831015.1 Picea engelmannii
TAAAGGAACATCGTCCTCAATGTTCTATCTATAAATATTACATGTATGTACAGAGGTAAACAAAATAGGATATGCCTATTTCATGGCATCCTTCGTTTCCCAATGTAGCCTCATCTGGGCCAAAATGTATCCACTGCACCTTGACCTATGCAATGGTTTGGTTCCAGAGCGGGGTTTCCTTTCTATCCAGTATGCATTGAGGTTCTGGTAGGAATTCTCCCTTTGGTTCCACCTGGATCACAGACCAATCAATTATATGATTAGAATCATGTACATATTTCTTCAATAATGAAACATGGNCATTATGTGCTTTTACTGTGGGAGGAAGTGCTAGCCTATAGGCTACAGGTCCCACTCTATCTAGAACTTCAAAGGGTCCACAATACCGAGGTGCCAACTTGGCACAAGTTCCCATTTTCAGAGAACTCTTCCTGGGCCTAACTCTGAGATATACATGGTCTCCTGTCTTGAACTCTCTTGGAGTTCTCTTTTGGTCGGCGTAACTTTTCTATCGATTCTGAGCGACCTTCAAGTTTTGTTTTATCTGAGTCACTTGTTGTTCCATTTCTTTCAACATGTCAGTTCCAAAAGAAAAAAAATTTACGGGATTACTCCAACTAACAGGAGTGTTGCACAGTCTACCATAAAGGACTTCAAATAGACTCATCCTTAAGGATTCTTGGTAGCCATTGTTATAAGTGAATTTCACCAGTGGCAGGTAATCTTCCCACTTCTTGGGTTGATGCATTACATGCATTCTTAGCATGTCTTCTAGTATTTGGTTCACTCTTTATGTCTGTCCGTCGGTTTGAGGGTGATAGGCAGTGCTAAACAGAAACTTGGTCTCTAAACCAGCCATCAATGACTTCCAAAAGTTGGAAGTAAATTTCGTGTCTCTGTCAGACACTATCTCTTTCGGCATACCATGCAGTCTGAATATCTCCTTCATGAATACCTGAGCGATGTCTATTGCCTTGCAAGTTGACTTGACGGGGATAAAGTGAGTGGACTTGCTCAATTTATCCACCACTACCATGATGGCGTCATTCTGTTTGGTCGAGGTTGGTAATCTAGTGATGAAATCCATGGAGATGGTTTCCCATTTCCATTATGGGATTGGTAGAGGTTGTAATAATCCTGTCGGGTGTCGGTGTTCTGCTTTTACTTGTTGGCATTCTATGCATTTGGCTAGGTACTCATCTATGTCCTTCTTCAATCCAGGCCAATAGAATTGTTTCCTAGTGGTCGTGATCATTTTCTGGTATCCTGGATTACCAGAATAGGGTATTTTATGTAGTTCATCCAGTATGAACCTCTTCAAGTTGTCACAATCTGGAATATACAATCTACTTCGGTAAGTGAGCAAACCTCCTTCCATCATCTGGTAGCCTCCATACTTTATCCCTGTGGGTTCTTGTTGTAGGTACGAGGTCATGGTCTGGAAGAATGTGTCTATCTCTTGTGCATTTCTGACTCTTTCCTTGACATCCGTCTTACAGGTGCTCACCGCTTCCAGGTGAATTGTTTTCATACTTATGTTAAGGGCATTGGCCACCCTATTTTCCTTTCCTTTAATGTGTTTGATTTTGAAATCAAACTCGCTAAGGAGGGCCATCCACCTAGCTTGTCTATCATTGAGCTTTGGTTGGTCAAACAGATATCGCAATCCACAATGATCTGTCATAAGTAAAAAAATTCTTCCTAGGAGGTAATGCCTCCACATTTTCAAGGCATGCACTATGGTAGCCAGCTCTAGATCATGGGTCACATAGTTGACTTCGTGCTCATTCAATTTTCGGGATTCATAGCAGACCACACTTCCTCCTTGCATAAGGACTCCTCCGAGCCCTTCCTTACAGGAATCTGTGCACATGAGGAAGTCGGCTTCGGGATCGACGACCTTCAACACGGGTGCGTGGGTCAGTAGATGTTTTAGGGTTTGAAATCTTTCTTCACATTTTGGTGTCCATGTGAATTTTGTCCCCTTCTTCTGGAGGGCAGTGATTGGACAACCAATCTTGGAGAATCCTTTTATAAATATTCTATAGTATCCTTCTAATCCCGTAAAGGATCTAATATCTGAAACATCCTTTGAGGTAGGCCATTCCATGATAGACCTAATTTTGTCAGGGTCTACTGCTACTCCTTCTTCGAATAGAACATGACCTAGGTAATGTATTTGCTTCTGGAAGAATTCACATTTGCTGAATTTGACATAGAGCTGATGTTCTCTTAGCACTTGCAGCACAAGCCTAAGATGCTCTTCATTCTCTTCTCTATTCTTGGAGTAAATTAATATATCGTCAATAAAAACCAACACAAATTTGTCTAGGAATTTGTTGAGTACATTGTTCATCAAGAAAATGAAAGTGGCAGGGGCATTGGTTAACCCAAATGGCACTACCACAAACTCATAGTGACCATACCTCGTCCGGAAGGCAGTTTTATGGATGTCTTCACCCTTAATTCGGACTTGATGGTATCCTGACCTCAAGTCAATCTTTGAGAAAATAGACTCACCCCCCAATTGATCGAACAGGTCATCGATCCTGGCCAAGGGGTACTTGTTCTTTATGGTTACCTTATTAAGTTGTCTATAATCTATACACAGTCTAAGGGTATCGTCCTTCTTTTTCACAAACAGGACTGGTGCTCCCCATGTAGACACACTGGGCTGGATATACCCCTTATCCATCATTTCTCTTAATTGCAATTTGAGTTCAACTAACTCGGGTGTGCTCATCCGATAGGGTGTCCTAGACACCGGCACTGCTACTGGTGCAAGTTCTATCGAGAAGTCTATGTCTCTTCTCGAAGGTAGACCAATTACCTCTTCTGGAAACACATCTCTGTATTCTCTCAAGGTAGGGTGGTCTTCGAGGCTTGGTTTGTCATCTTCAATAGTTTTCAACACCTGTATTACATATAGGGGACATCCTTTTCGACAATACTTTCTCATTTGCAGAGCTGATATTTGTCTCACCGAGACAGGTTTTCAGATCCCTTGAAAGGTTATCCATTTCCCTTATTTACTTACACATTCTAAGGTTTTATGGTAACAGTCCAATCTAGATTTATGGGAGGCTAGCGAGTCCATACCAATAAATAGATCATACGATCCCAGGGGTAATATGTTAAGGGTTTCTTGGGTGGGGAATTCACCCAACATTAATTGGCAGGTTAGTATGACCTCTGCTACCCTTCTTTTGGTTCCAGTGGCTAACTGTACCAACCATGGCTTGGCATTTTTATGTGGCTTTAGTTTACATTTATCAACATCCTTTGGGGCTATATAACTCAAATTTGAACCAGGGCCAATCAAAATAGACACTAGATGGTTGGAAATCATACCTTCTATTTCCACCACTGAAGCTTGGTGGTCAGCTTGGTTATTATCCAAGGCTGAATAAATTTGTGGCACACTCCTGCTCACATCATTGACGGTGATAGCTTCCTGGATGTTGTAAATTCTCCGACTATTCTGTTATCGGTGTGGAAAGTCTCTCAGTAGATGTTCTTCTCTGCAACCCCAACATTTCAAAGGTTCTCTCTTTGGGTTATCAGTCTTTACTGGGGCAGATCCATAAAGTTTATTTCCGCTCAAGGAGGGAAAGTTCTGCTGGTGTATAGTTCAGGCTGGGAAGCTTATCCTTGAGTTCTTTTTATAGTCCTTAAATCTTGGGGATTTAAACCCCTTTTCTGGAATCCTGAACTATTCTTCGGTTTCCAGCCTTCGCGAGGTTTTGTTCGATGCCCAATTTGTTCATAAAAATATCTTGCCTTTCGGATAGTATCTTCTAGGGTCTTTGGTTCGTCAAATTCAATCCTGTTCTGATAGTCTTTAGGTATTCCACTGATGAATCGTTGTACTTTTGCCTTTTCCACTTTTATGTAGGGTACATACCTCAGCAACTCGAGGAATCTGCTGACATATTCCTCTATGGTGAGTTGCCCCAGCTTGAGTTCATAAAACTCTTTAGTCTTTTCGTCGAAATATTTTTCCGACAAATACTTCTTCCGGAAGTATTTCTCAAATTGCTCCCAAAACAGGTCCTCTTCGCGAACCCCTTTCACATTCTTAAGGTCTTCCCACCAAATGGAAGCCTTTTAGTTCAAGTTGAAGGTGGCCACTCGGGCCTTCAAATTTTCTGAGAAGTCATGGACTCTAAAATACTTCTTTAGTCCAAGTAGCCAGGCCTTTGCTTCCTCCCCTTTCTTTATTTCACCATCGAAGGAGGGTGGTTTGGCCTTCCTGAATGCTTCGAATTTATGACCCTTGGAAAGTTTCTACTTCTTTCGTTTTCCTCGAGAATGAGAACTAGTTCTACTGCTAGAAGATCCCTCTGGGTCACCAGCTTCCTTTCCAGAAGAATTGTCCGACGCTTGTCCCTTATCTCTGGGGTGGACCTTTATCAAGGTGCTTCTTTCAGTGTGGCCATTGATTTGACCACATTTTTGTACCTCAGGTTCATGTTGCATTTGTCTTTGTAAGTCGGATAAGCTCTACAGTAAAACTACATTAATTCTTGTTTGTTTCTCTTGTTCTTTCATCATCCTCTCATTGTCAGCCTTGCAGCTTTGTAATTCAACCATGAGACTCCTCACAGTCTCGGCTAGATCTGGAGGGGTCCCTACCGCCTTCCTTTCGTCAGACTCTTCATCTCGATTATGGGAGCCCTCCCCCACTTCATGGTGATTCACCATTCTATACGTTGATAATTTCCCGTGGTTTATCTTTCGCTTGTGTGCAAAAGGAAAAACATTGGTTGTTAGTCAATGTTCATATTCTTTTATAACCAGTACATATTTCATATTTTTCTCATGCACACACACAATAGGAGTTTTCATTCTTAACTTCGTCTTTTTATTAGGAAGGTTAAGACAGGGGGTTACTCCTTTTAGGAGTGTTTTGAACGAAGCTTCTGCGCAACTCGTTCTTGAGCCCAAGAAGGCCAAGTGTTGTAACCATGCTCTGATACCAATTTGTAACACACCCACCAAGGGAACTAGAATTTTTTGGATTTTTCCTTCTTTTCACCGAGGAATAGAATTCCTCGAATCCCTATGAGACCTGATACAGACCCTGCCATCCCTTATCCGTACTCATATGATCGACGGCTATGACCACAGGTCTTACCGGATAGGTTCTCGTCGACTTTCGCGATTCGGGAAATCACGATACATGTATTTCATTTTCCCTCTTGTCTCTCGAAGTGTCGAAATCCGAAGGGAACCAATAGTTTATCATAACCACAAATGCCTCGGATTAAAACATGTCCTTCCACTTTTCAGGGTTTTACTCCATCGAGATTTCGGGATGTGCGATGATAGGAGGTCTCGTACCTGGGTTTCCCAGGAGCCGAAACTCCGAAAAACCAAACTCTAACATGCTTCACTATTTCGGGAATCCATCCATTGGTATTTCGCGAGTCGGGGGTTTAGAGACTGGTGAACACGTGGGGCCCGCACTTAGGTGCCCCAGGTGCCGAAATACCAAAATATGATAACTTTTCCAAACTCCATTTTTCGGGATATCGCAAGTCGGGATTTCGGGACTTGCGAGTACAAGGGACTTCACCCTTGGATATTCCTGATGCCAAAACACCGAAATATCAGGATTCAAATCCATGTTAGACAATTTTGGGATTTCACTAATCGATATTTCGGGACTGGTGAATGTTACACATCAAAAATACTCACTTTGATAGTGTCGCAAGTGTCGTCATTACAAACGTCGCAAGTGTCGCAAGTGTCGCATGTTGCTCACAAGTGTCGCAAGTGTCAAGCAATGAATACTACCATGATGCCTATGTCATGCCTATAACGACATGAGAAGGACACTTAAAACACCTCAAACATCTGATTTGGAAGAAGAGAAATGAATCAACAGGCTCATGAACCTTTTAACATCTGAAAACACTCAAAAAACTAAGTTTTTGGAGGGGAGCGCTCCCCTATACCTCTTCTGGGAGTGCTGGCACTCCCCCTCTCATTGTTTGGGAGAATTATAAAGCTCCTTGACCATTCTAAGGAAGCCCTGGTGTCTTTAGGGAGCGCTGGAACCCCCCTAAAGCCTACTAGGGAGCGCTACAGCACTCTGATGGCCCTTTTGAGGGAGCGCTGCCTATTCTGGGCAGTGGTTAAGTGGTTGAGATGAATAGGGGAAGGATCCATTCATTCTTGGAGGTCAGTTGAGTTTGAATCCTCAATCAATACATGATCTTAGGGGAGATCGTCAACTAAAGGAGGCAAATCCTCAACTTCCTCAAGGATATCTCAAGTGGTTAAAGCCTCTCCAAGGCTATATAAGCAAACTTTCTCATGGTGAAAGAGAGATAGAAATGGAGAATTACACCAGACTTATGATCTCATAAGTGGTGTTGGAACAAAGATATTTTGGAAGCAAGAGACCTATGATCTCATAGAGAGAAATTGGTGAAGCTATCTTCATTCAGATCGTGGATCTTTTGAGCAAGGGATAGATAAGGAGGACTTGGCAGGACTGCTGCAATCCATCTACAGCTATAAGCATTGTTTTGTCCTCATTAATATGATTTGTTTGGCCTGTTTCTTTCTAATTCGTGTTCAATCTCACATGAATTTGTCTCTTTATTAGATAGATCTATTTAGGCCTAACCTTTATAGAGTAGGAAGTGGTCGTACTTTGTTTGTCTATAGGATTCATCGAGGAGCAAAAGATTGGAGCTCAACTCGGAGTGTGCAGGGACAAACGTCGATTAAAGGTATTCCTCTTCTCCTTCCTTCTCACACACTAGTCCACCTAGATATAAAAGGAATGCAGTGACCATGATAAGCACTTTCTTTCTTAGAGTTAAGAGTATAGTTGTTTGAGGAGATCTACCTGTCCACAGGGAGATTTTCCTACAACAGAAATTGGCGACTCCACTGGGGAATCGAATCGAAACTTTTGGTTTTGATTTTTCCTCATAGACCTTTTCTTAACCTTTGATTGTTTTCAGACCTTGTTCACCCCTTCATATCTGATTGCAATTGCTGATTGACTATTTACCCCATCACACTCAACTTGACTGTCACAATTTGACTGAAATTTTGTTTTTTTTGGACATTTTTGTGAGTTTTTGAGCCTGGCACCCCTATCCCCATATTAGAAGAGCACCAGTGCTCCCTTAAGGTGTTGGACAGATCTTTATAATTACCTGGTGTTCCTTGCACCAGAGCGCCAGCCCCCTTTTTCACAAAATCCCTTCAAAAAATTGCATTTTTTGAGGTTAAAAACCCTGTTTCTTACTTGTTCAGTTGCCTTGTGATTTAATGATTCTTATTTTGACCTTTGAAATGATCCTCCTGAGAAGTAAACACCATTTTGTTCATATTTTATGCCCTTCTTCATTCTTTTTGAGTTTTTACTGTTGAGAGCTTAAAATCGATCCGTTGCTTTCTTCTCTCCTATCCGATTGAGCAGGAACTCTAGTGAAGGACATCAGAAGTTTGTAACTCTTCTCATTTGGTTATTTGAGGTCATCTGATCCAATTTCTTTCTCCTTCCTTTTGCATTTTTTATTTTCTTTCTCTTGTTTGATTGCAAAAGGGTGTGTTGTTTGTGCGAAATCTGCATTTTCTTGTCTGAATCTCCTTGATCTGAAAGGGTAGTTGGCAGGACAAGTTTTTCATTGAATTGATCATCATTCACATGAAAATGACAAAAGTACATCTTAAATGATTAGTTTGCATATTAGTTTGCATTTCTGAAATGTTGTAGCATCATATTGGATTTAATTGAGAACAAAATTGATTGAGGGTATTCCTTATCAAGTGTTTGATAGTGAAAACGACTCTTCCTCTTTCCCTTAAATAGGTGTTCATTGAAAAGAAATGATTGCTTATCATATTTCATGCACATTTTTTGGAATTGAGTCATCATTCCATCAGTTTCGCTTTCGTACACCCTCTGAGTAAACAACAACCATTAAAATCAACGCTTAATTAAAATTTATCAGACTTTTTACATATTTGTTAGCAAACCTACATTAGTTTAAGGTGTAGGGCTTTGGAATAGGTTGAAAGGATAACTTTCCAAAGCTATCAAGCAAACTTAGTGTCTTGCGGTAGGGAGAGTAAAATCCAATTGTCGTATTAGCTTGCTGGGATCCCCCTCTCACACAGGGGTTATGCACGAGGTCGCATTCAGGTGAGTTACAGAGATTATCCCTCCACGGTTCAACTGTTTGTAGTGGTCGGATCATATATTGGGGGTCACTTAGAGGTATACCCACGATTATGTGTGGGAGCCTTTAGGCTGATTTTGGACTTGTTATCCTGCCCATACGTTCCAACTAGACTGTCGACTGTACCCACCTAGGGGTTGACTATGATTTGGTGACCTTAGTAGCCACAATCTTTAGGGTCTCACACAAGGTGACGGTGAAGGGAAATCTCACTGTACCTGGAATAGACGTTGGTCAAACTCACTTGGGATCCTTGGAGGGTAAATCCACAATTACTGTGTGGAAGCTTGCACCAAGGCGTAAGTCCATTAAGCAGGTTGCCAACGTAACTGATCCATCCACTCTATCCCCGCCCCTTCCTATTTTGATCTCACGATGTTGGATTTCATCACCAACTAGTGGTTTCATCATTGGAAGGTTTGTTTGATTGATTACTTCTCAGATTCATAGTGTGTGTTGTTTGTTTTATTTAGTGGACCTTAGGTCGAGTCAGTGTTAATGGCATCGAATCTTGGGAGTACCAATGGAGGAACCCCTTCTCTTGGGGAACCTTATAACTTTCTTTCATTTGGAAACTTTGGTCCTCCTTATGTTGCCACACAGAGTCTTCCAGGACTCACTATTGGATTACCAGTTTGGTTGTTCCCCACTCCAGTGATCTCGAATCCTCCCAATGTTTCAGTTGCACCTAATAATTTGGATGTCAATACACCACCCACACATCAACCTCATGTCGAATTTTCACCTTCTTCATCCATCAAGTCTCCTCCCACTTCTCCTTCTTCACCTAGTGAAAGCTCTAAAGAAAGTAATCAGGTTGATCAGAAGAAGAAGAAATGGAAAGAGAAGAAGAAGAAGAGCCCGAAAAGGACCAAGACCCCAACAACATCTGATGTTGGATCCAAGAAACCAGTTACTATTGATAGTACTGGGAGTGTTGATGAGGTCAACAAGATTAAAATGAAGAATCCAAAACCCAAATTCCCTTGCAGCCTTTGTAAAGGTGACCACTTTATGAGGGATTGCCCCGGTCTTACCCAGGTCTTAGAAATGTGGTCCTCCACGTCATCGGCCTCTGTCGGTCATGTCGATGATACCCCGTCAACTAGTGATGTTCAGGTTGGTAAGAAGAAGCAAACTGTCAAGTTCCCTTGCATGTTATGTAAAGGTAATCATTACTCTCACATTTTTCCTCGCATGGATGAGGCTTCTTCTCTTTTGGAAAAACTTCAACTTCCAAAAAGTTATCGTAAACTTTCTCCCAACCCATCGTTAGTCGATGGACTCGTCAATCTGGTTCCATCTTCGGTTAGTTCGGTTGATCAGGTGGTCAATCTAGTTTCCTCCTCGATTGAACCACGAACCCAAGTAGCTGATCCAGTTCCGTCATCGATCAGCCCCGCTCTTCATCGAAAGAGTGACACCAAAGTGGTCGATCTGTTCTCATCCTCGGTCGATCCCACTCTCCCGTTAGAGAGTGGCACCAAAGCGGTCGATCTGTTTCCACCCATCGACCCCATTCTTCCCTTGGAGAATAAAACTCAAGTGGCCGATCCAGTTTCGCCATCGGTCGATCCCATTCCTCCATTGAGGAATGTCAAAGTGGTTGATCCAGTCCTTTCCTCAGTCAGTCCCACCCTTCATCCGAAGAGTGCCAAAGTGGTTTCTTCGGTTACATCCTCAGTCAATCCCACTCTTCCTCTGAAGAGTGCCAAAGCGGTCGATTCAAGTCCACCATTGATCGATCCTACTCTCCCTCTAGAGAGTAAACCCAATACTGCCCACGTTTTTCTCATTAATACAGACTCTACCGTGTTGGGGGGAATTCCTCGTTCTCCTGCGAAACCCCCTCCAAGTAATGAGACCATCCTTTTTGATTTGGGTGCGCTAACTAGACCTTGTCTTCCCTCTCACATTCCTTTTCAGATTATAGTACAGGTTTGTGGTCGGGACGTTCCTCAAACGCTAATAGATGAAGGTGCATCCGTTAGTATTTTGTCCTCAGTTGCTTGGAATGATTTGGGTTGTCCTCAGCTTGCGCCGGTTACACATAATCTGTTGGCTTTTAACAGAAGAACCAGTCAACCTTTAGGGATCCTTCCTCAATTTCCTATAACTTTGGGAGGGAAAACTGTCTTTATTGATGTCATGGTAGTCCGAGACCCCTTGGATTTCTCTTTACTCCTTGTGCAGAATTATGTCTATGCCATGAAATCTATTGTATCCACTCTTTTCCACGTGATATCTTTCCCTCACGATGGAAGAATTGTGACTATTGATCAACTTTCATTCATCAGCCCTGACTGGGTTACCTCCCTAAGTGGTTCTTATATGCTGACAGTATCACCTTTGCCACATGTCAGTTATGTGGCGTTGTCTCCCATGACCTCAACTCCCGATGATTTGGATCCAGTAGTTGACATGGTGATCTCCTCGGTAGGGCTACTAGAGTCTAATATCCTTACCCCTACCAAGACCCGCGACATGTGTTCCTTCTAGAGTGATTATCTTCCATCCAGAAAGATCTCTTGGGATCCATGATCGAGTTTTGTCCCTTGACATGGTATCCTTCCAGAGCATTATCCTCTTGGAAGCCATGATCAAGAAGAAGCAACGAGCATATTTTTTCTTCTCTGTGGCAAGCTCGTTAAAAAATGAAATAGAGGCCTTGAGCATAGTTTTCCTCTCTGTAGCAAGCTCGTTAAAAAATGAAACAACAATCTGGGGATCGAACCTGGAACCTTGAGCATAGTTCTTTTCCTGTGTCAAGCTCGTTAAAAAATGAAACAATTACCTTTCCCTTCAAGTTGAGTCTTTCGTCAAATCTCGTAGATGTCGAGTCGAGTCTTTCGTTAAGTCTCGTTTTTTAACCTTCCGTTCCTCCACCTGTATCCCTTTTCTCCATCTAGCACAGAAATTGGTGACAATCTCAAAGTCGGTGAATGAATTGAAGCTTGGGGGGCATGTCTCCAGCCTTTGATGATCTTTCTAGAGTTAAGCCACTAGCTTTCAAGCTGGGGGCATACCGAGCTTAGTCTTTGTTCTTTCTCGTGCTCGTAAATACATGAGAATGCATCTGGGTAAACTTTTATCTCTTTTTCGGACATGTATGGATACACGAAAAAGGAACCCCCTGGAGTCTTCTTTAAGCTCTTTTCAGACTCTCTAAACATGAAAAGATTTTCAAATGATCTTTCTTCCTTTCCCATTCGTTAAAAGGTTTGAAAGGGCGTCTTTCGAGTGATAATTTATCTCTTTTTTGGCCTCGCGAGACTAACATTACGAAAAAGGACAACCTTGGATTTATCTTTAAGTTATTCTCAGACTCTCTAAACATGAAAAGATTACCGAGCGACCTTGTTCTCTTCACACTCGTTAAAGTATTTGAAGAAAACATCTGTTGAGTGATAGTTTATCTCTTTTTTGATCTCGTCAGACTACTTTACGAAAAAGGAACTAAGAGAGTTCACTTTTAAGTGTTTTTCCAGACTCTATAATCATGAAAAACCTTCAAGTTTTCTGTCTTTGGACTCGTTAAAGCAAACATCGACAGGCCCATACGGGATCGAACCCTTACTTCTTCCAAATCGTTAAACAAAGGAAGAGGAAATTACCAAAGGTGAGTTTTATCGAGCATGTGTTACCCTCCTCGAGCTCGTTAAATTAAAAAGAGGTACTCGTCTATCTAGATGGGGGAAAAATTGAAAGAAACAAGCCAAGCAGTCTTTTGAGAACATCACCCAATAACTCGTAGAGTCTCCCTTGAACACGGCACTTTGTCTTTGCACACATCTTAATCCATTGAACCTCTGCACTGAGCCAATCCTTTGAGTTTCCTTTACTCCTTTGGGTCACCCGACGTAAGTCACAGTATCCACTGCATCATAAAGTTTTGGTCCATGTCATGTTTCTGCTGTCGTGCCTTAGTGTTCAAGGGAAGTATCCACCTCGAGAGTCAGCCATCACAAATATCTTGTCTCAATACCCGTGTCATTCCATGTTCATTTGATCTGCCAATTACATCTCTATGTCTGTTTCGTGTCATTGATGGGGGATACATCAAGGCCTTCCTTCGACGAGCCTATTCCTGTCGACTTCAACACATTATCCAGGAATCAGACTTAGAAACTAGTTAGTACTTTGGGACCTGCATGCCTCAATGGCAGGCCTCCTCACGTCCGACAGTGGGTTTACATCATTGACCTCTGATTGGATGATTCCACGGATGTTCGACCTCAGCTCATCCATTCACATACATTGGAATGTACTAGGGTACCTTGGGAATCATTGACATTAATGGTGATCTCCCTCGCACTTGTTAACAGTTTACATCATTGACCAGTAATCAAGTGGTTTCTGCCATGTTCGACATTGAGACATCTATTCACATGGTTGGATTCGTACTACATCGGGATCGGTAAGAAGACCCTGGGTTGAGTGATCACTCTTATATATACTTTGCCTAGGTTGCGAAGGAGTTTCTCTTGAACAATGACACATATACTATTACATAGATCCACTTTGTATTGGTCGTGGCTATCCAATGTGTATTCCTCGTGGCTGCGATCAGTTCAGGTCATAGGAGTATAGATCCACAGTGTATTTTCGGTGGCTATACCTTTTTATCAATACAATTATGGATCCGTAGTGTATTTTATGGCGGCCATATCTTGCAAGTCTTGATCACCCAAGCATAGGTATGCCTGCCTTGGGTTTTGAAACATGTCATAATATTTGTTGGATGTTTGTGTGCAACTTCTGTCAAGTTCTCTGTGTCTATACCCTTGCTTGAAAGTCTACAAAGCATTTTAGTTATCAGTTCCTGTCTTCTAACTTCATACTTTGGGGGGCAATCTGTTACACATCAAAAATACTCACTTTGATAGTGTCACAAGTGTCGTCATTACAAAGGTCGCAAGTGTCGCATGTTGCTCACAAGTGTCGCAAGTGTCAAGCAAAGAATACTTCCATGATGCCTATGTCGTGCCTATAACAACATGAGAATGACACTTAAAACACCTCAAACATCTGATTTGGAAGAAGAGAAATGAATCAACAGGCTCATTAACCTTTTGCCATCTGAAAACACTCAAAAAACTAAGTTTTTGGAGGGGAGTGCTCCCTTATACCTCTTCTGGGAGTGCTGGCACCCCCCCTCTCACTGTTTGGGAGCGTTATAAAGCTCTTTAGCCATTCTAAGGAAGCGCTAGTGTCTTTAGGGAGAACTGGAACCCCCCTAAAGCCTACTAGGGTGTGCTACAGCACTCTGATGGCCCTTTTGAGGGAGTGCTGCCTATTCTGGGCAGTGGTTAAGTGGTTGAGATGAATGGGGGAAGGATACGATCATTCTTGGAGGTCAGTTGAGTTCAAATCCTCAATCAATCCATGATCTTAGGGGAGATCCTCAACTGAAGGAGGCAAATCCTCAACTTCCCCAAGGATATCTCAAGTGGTTAAAGCCTCTCCAAGGCTATATAAGCAAACTTTCTCATGGTGAAAGAGAGATGGAAATGGAGAATTACACCAGACTTATGATCTCATAAGTGGTGTTGGAACAGAGATAATTTGGAAGCAAGAGACCTATGATCTCATAGGGAGCAATTGGTGAAGCTATCTTCATTCAGATCGTGGATGTTTTGAGCAAGGGATAGACAAGGAGGACTTGGCAGGACTGCTGCAATCCATCTACAGTTGTAAGCATTGTTTTGTCCTCATTAATATGATTTGCTTGGCCTGTTTCTTTCTAATTCGTGTTCAATCTCACATGAATTTGTCTCTTTAGTAGATAGATCTGTTTAGGGCTAACCTTGATAGAGTAGGAAGTGGTCGTAGTTTGTTTGTCTACAGGATTCATCGAGGAGAGAAAGATTGGAGCTCAACTCGGAGTGTGCAGGGACAAACGTCGATTAAAGGTATTCCTCTTCTCCTTCCTTCTCACACACTAGTCCACCTAGATCTAAAAGGAAGTCAGTGACCATGATAAGCACTTTCTGTCTTAGAGTTAAGAGTCTAGCTCTTTGAGGAGATCTACCTATCCGCAGGGAGATTTTCCTACATCAGTGAATAGAAGGGAATTTACCCTTAGGTATCCCGAGTACTGAAACGCCGAAACATCACAACTCATCCATGCTAGTTCATTTCGGGATTTTGCAAGTCGCGGTTTCATGCCTTGCGAGTATGAGGAAATACACCCTTGAGTATTCTGATTTCTGAAATGCCAAAATATCGTAACATTTCCATGTATCGTCCTTTCAGGATTACACCCATCGGGATTTCGGGACTGGCGAGTACAAGGAAGCTCGCACTTAGGTACCCTGGATGTTGAAACATCGAAAGTTCCTAACCCCTCCACACGCTATCATTTCGGGTTTTCATGAATCGGGGTTTCGGGATTGGCGAGTACAAGGAAACTCGCACTTATGTACCCTAGGTTTCAAAACACCGAAATGTCCTAACCCCTCCACATGTTGTCATTTCAGGTTTTCGTGAATTGGGGTTTCGGGACTTGCAAATACAAGGGAGCTCGCCCTTAGAATATTCTGAATGTCGAAATACCGAAATATTGGGATTTATCCATACACTGTTATTTTGGGATTTCGCATATCGGGATTTCGGGAGTCATGAGGACAAGGGTTCTTACCCTCTGATATCCTGGGTGCTGAAAAGCCGAAACGCTTACCAGCTGCCACGTGTATTCTACAGCTGGACGGTCCAAGTATCCCCATGGGTCTTGAAATCGACGGTCCCGATTTCTTCGCTACTTACGAAGGTAAAAAGGGGGTCGAGGCATTAACGCTTGCGCTCCTTCATTCAATTTAACGATCGTAACAGGCCTTAGATCCTCTGAAAGAATATCATGCATGCATTTAGCAAGAGGAAGGGTATCCTAGGAACCGAACCACCGAAAGGTCCTTAATTCATCCCCACGCTATCATTTCAGGATTTCACGGGTCGGGGTTTCGGGACTCGCGAGTACAAGAGTACTCGCACTTAGATACCCCGGGTGCCAAAACTCCAAAATATCGAAGTCTAGGAATACCATTCTCTCTTGTGCAGGGTTTTTCAGACTTATGTCATCAAATCCGTCGGCAAATTCTTGGGTAAAATTTAAAAAGGGTGTCCCTGTGGGAAGATCTATCAAAGGCATTACTTGAGATAAAATAAGGGAAATAAATTTCCCGAGAACAGACTTCAAAATCTATATTAGTTCAGTATATATATACATATATATATAAACATAATCCATGCGTGGTCTTCCCAAAAAAAGCATACAGCCATCATTTCGAATCAAAACACCATGCAGACAGTCTTATACTGAAACCATTCATAATTGCACAGACTATGAGCATACAAGTCAGCATATAAATTTCAAGATACAAGATATAAACCACTTATCAGAAAAACACCAGGTGATGCAACTGCTGAGAGGGGTGCTCGTTTCCACCCAACCGTAGGCTCAACGACTCCGAATGGATTTACCACTAGCCACCCCCAAGCTAGACCATGATGCTTGAGACTCTCTGTCTCTGTTCTTCAGTGACTGAGAACGAAGGTTACTGTCCTTCTTCTCTGCTATCACTCACTCTGTAATTTGTTCCAGATTTCTTCCAATCTTTTTCCTGCGATATCCCTCGCATCCCCCCCCCAACACCTTTTACCTGCCTTTTCTTTCCCGGCGAGGTTGCGTGTGGCACAAATTCCCCTGCAGTGATTAGGTCTGAGGCCTCCACGGATGGGCGGTTCACCCCCATCTCTCATTAACTCATGAGGAGCCTCTTCACCTACCATCCTGGTGAGTAATTCATTTCGGGGCCAGCGAGCCGCTCTTGGTTCTCTGGGCCAGTGAAGA
>ML780632.1:66228-93276 GCA_009831015.1 Picea engelmannii
ACATTGCAATACATTACAATGTAATATTTATATCGCGCGCACCAAAGGTTTGGGTTTAACATATGCGGTCGTATGTAACAATGTGTCCACGGGTCGGGGCTTAGCCCCGGCCCGCCCCCCTTTCCAACTATTACAACACTCAAACTTAAATATAAAGGTGTTGGAATATGAAACAAGGAACATTGGCGGGAATGTTGGCTAGCGGAATGTTACAAAGGCATATGCTATGGGGAGGTCCGGGGGTCGAACCCCGTGGCCTCCATAAGTTTTACATAGCCATTATAAGCCAATCAACGAGGGACACGTGGCGCCCCAACATTGGGCCACGTGTCCTCATACCATTCGCTGCCAATGAGACATGTGTCAATACCTGATTTGCCAATAACCATCCAACCAACAATTGCCTTGTCATCAAACTACCATGTCATCATGATGGTACGGCCCTGCCACGTGGCCATACGGACTGTACGGACAGGTACAGTCAGCATCCAAATTTTTGCTTGTTTGGCTTGGCGGACAGATTGCAATATCTCCTCCATACGGACTCTGTTTGCGAAAGTAAATATACCGTCGGAATCAGGAAGACGAGACAGACGCAATGGTACTGTTTTCGTCGCATTCCGATCACTTTGAAAATTGAGCAAAATTTGATCCCCTGATCATTTTCTTTCCTTAAGTATGGAAACTGTGTAAATTTGTGATTTTTCAAATGAATCGTTGGTGGATTTCACTGCAATAATATTTGGAGTCACAATGTTATTGGTCATCCTAAGTGTTAGCAGCCATAGAGGCTCTCTGTCATCCTTATTGGTTTTAGTTGGAG
This sequence comes from Picea engelmannii, assembly GCA_009831015.1. NCBI lineage: Eukaryota > Viridiplantae > Streptophyta > Pinopsida > Pinales > Pinaceae > Picea > Picea engelmannii. Next base: position 67,052 of record ML780632.1, read on the forward strand.
GGTTTCGTTGGTCTACAATGAATGGTTGTCTTCATGCATTCGTATCCCATACCCAGTCTTGTCTTTTATGGGGTTTAATGGGTTTGAAACGTGTCACTGTGCATTATTCACTTGGGAATTGGGTTGTTCATGCTACTATTGGTCGTGTAGTGGGTTATATTTCTTCTTCTTGGCTATGCTTCCTCTCAACGTTGTTAGTTGGTTGGCTAGGAGAGCCATGAGGGTTATACCCTGTTTGTGCTAAGTATTGGTACAAGGCCCAAATGGAGCCTTGCTCCTTTGTTCATAGCTTCTCTTATCATGTGATTTGTCACCCTGTCCATGAAGTCAATTATGGTATTTCATGTGTGTGCACTGTTGGTCTCGGAGGTTCTCACCATCAAGAAGAGTCAACTCTAGCCTCCCTGTGTTGGTCCACAGAGAAAACCCTTGCTTCCTCGAGTCCGAGTGTTGATAGAGGAGACTGTTATGGCCTGTTGGGTGGACTATTGGTAGTTATGGATGGGTGGTGTGTTGTCAACATAGTGGATTACTGGCTCACCCCGTTGATGATATGATAGTGGTGTTGGTTTTGGTATCTAGTCACTCCAATTGTTATTATAATTGGATGGATAAGCTCAACATGGTTAATTGGAATGAGTTGTTAAATCAAATACACAATCATTTTCCTCGTGTTTATTGAATTGATAACCCAACACTGTTTTTAATTGATTAATTCACAATGATTCTTCATGCTTGATGCATTGGTATGAGTGGCGTTCTTATATCATGAATCAATGATTACTATAACTATGTGTTTTTAATGGCCAAATGATTATTGCAATCAGGGTGTTTATGGCATTTCCATCCACTCTATATATATGCTTATTTGATTCCGTCGTCAAGGAGGGGCATAAGTTTCACACAGTATAGTTTGATTGCAATATTAATTAATTTGGGCAATATTGTTGTTGCTTCTTTGTATTGGATTGATAGCTCGACCCGATAGGTTGAGTTAATAATACTATGACTGTGTGTTTCAGAATTTTTCAATGGGAATGTCACAATCGTGGTAATTATGGCATGGTTATCCACTATATTTTTTATCGATTTTAATTGATTGCACCATTAGAAGATCATAGATTTCTGAACAATGGCTTGTTGCAATTTGATCGACTTGTGTTATGAGATCAGCATGTTGTTGCTGCTTCGTTGTATTGGATTAATAACCTAGCATGTCGAATGTTTAGAGTCAAAGAAAATTGGACTTGTACAGTCACATAAATACACTTGCGTTTTGTCGAATGGTTTTGTGTATTCCATAGAATAGCGTGAGCTAAAGTGGTGATTGTGTGTTTAATTGACAAGTCAGGATCTTTGAAATTTAAATATGGTTTTTCTTTGACTGTCCACTATGAATGTTAAATGAATATCATGATTTTCAACAGTGGAAAACACGGGTGCTGTGATAGTATAACATCATTGCAATTTAATTTTTAAATGGATTGAAGGACAAAATCGAGCATGACCTTTGAATTGTATTTAATGATTGAAATAATTTGTAGGCAGTGGTTGATTTTGATGCTCAATAGAGTGGAAATAGTTTACTGTTTATGCATTTGGGAATTGTTTGGAAATATCAAATGGATAAATGAGAGGAGCAAAACTCCCCTACAGGTTGTTGTTGAATGCATACTGTCTTGTATTGATGATACTATGTTAAATATTTGATTACAACAGTGAGCAAGTTAAATGTGCAGAGTTGTTTGGACAGTAAACAATAATTGTTTGGGCTCTCAGTGGTCATTTGGTTGGTGTGTTTACTTTTGTAGAATGGTTTTATGGATCACTGAATTAATTTTATGAACATTAATTGCTCTCCTTCCCTACCATTATTTCTCTTTCTACTAACTACACCCCCCTCGCCTTACCACATTTATTTTTCACTCCCTGTTCTAAAATTAATTACAGTCAAGAAAATTCTATATTGAAGTAGTTTAAAGTCGTTGGATTATAATGGTGTTCTTTTTGGTTGCATTACAGTTGATTTTTGTGGTGTTTGAGCAATAACCATGTTTCTTTCTCCCTCATTTTATCATTTATTTCGCTTAATATAAGCCCCTTGCATATCCCAGGACCTTTTGTTCACCCCCTGCTCATTGAACACAGTTAAACAATTTTTGTGGATTGGATTGCATGAGCCTAATATGTTGTTGAGCCAAAATCTATTTCATATTTTTAAAGAGTTATCATGTATGGTTGTTTAAAAGACTATTTTCTAATCCATCATGCATGCAGGAATGAGTTTTTTCAGCTGAGGTAGCCATGGAAAGGGAAACCGCGGGAGAGGTAATTGGAATAGAGGCCCAATAAGGCCAAGGTTCTCCATACACTTTGATGATGACTTAAAATATCTAGGCCAGTTGTTTCAGGCTAGAGTTTTCAATTGGACTGGGCAAGGAATGGTCCAACCTAGCCCTGAAAGGACTCCTTTCCAAGCTCCACAAGCCCCTGGTATTCCTATTCCCCCTCATGTCTCATTGCAACTCGAGGTTGCCAAAAACGAAAAATGGCAAGAGATTGTCCACTTGGTAGTATCCCAACATCGCGACTCGCCCAATTTGACCCTAACTGCTCCCCCGTTTATTAACCCCATTTTCCAAGATGCACCTGTTCACTCACCAATTCAGTCCTCTTATGCTAGCAAAAGGTTGAAAATTGAGGCCCACCATGCCCTTGACAAAGGAAAATCCATTGCTGCCCCTTCCTCACCCTCTAATGGCTCTGATAAATCCATGTCTTCCCGGATGCATTTGAGGGATGATTGTTCTCACGTGATCAACGAAATTATGCCTAAAGGCTCAGCACAACCAAAGGCAAACACAAAAAAATCAAAGGGTGACAACTACAATCAAGGAAATATTGCATCTCAGAGTGTGAAATATGGCTTTTGAGTGTGAAATATGGCTCTCCTGGAATCTCGTTCCTCTAAACTTGGAGTTTGTTCCTCCCCCCAAAGGATCTTAGGGTAACAGGGATTTATTCCGCAAACCTTAGTTTTTCAAGAAATCCATTATAATATTTCCTTGGGTTAATCCCTCAAGCTTAGCCCCTTTTTCCTAGCCTCTTAGCTCCCTTCCCTTTCCCTACCCAGTGGATATTAGTCCCCCATAAATCTTTCTTCGTGGTCGATATACACACAATGATGTAATTTTATTAATGATGTAGTATTTACATATACAAAATCAGGCTCCCTGGCCTTCAACATCTAGGATCTTTGGCCTAATAAACATATAATCCTCCCATCTTATAAACACTTGGATCCAGCCTATAAACATCATTCCAAATCATCAGGGACTCGGCCTTGGGGTATTACAGAAACAAAATGCTGGTCTATAATGAAATAACAATATTTATCCCTTACCTCCATCAAATCAACTCAGGTGATAGGGAAAGGTGCCTTAATGACTGAAGTGATGGTGTTGAGATTTCACGTACCTTCTCTATGAATCCTAGGCCTTTTCTATATGTGCACCATTAAAACGCTACACATACTGAGTTTATGGGGAGGAAGGTTGGGGGCCATGGGTGTTAACTACACCTAGTGCATGTATTCTAAGTGTGCCCTAAGTTCCATGTGTCACCCCATTTGGGGGATTGTACCCTTTGTCTCCTATATATATACCAAGGAGACATAGTCTTAAGATCATCTCATCTCATCATATCTTGTCTTATGAATTGGATATATTGTAAAAGGAGGTTTCCCCTTCGAAGTGGAGTGTTATTCATTGAATTTTTATCATTCTCAAGGAGTTGGTTCATAACATTTGGTTTCAAAGCATCGATATTAGGGTTTAATTGCTTCAAAAAAGTCATATTGGCATTTTCACTATAACTTTTTTTCTTTTTAGAGATTACACATCGTGAAATTTTGGGGAGACTGAGAATAAATGTCATAGTATAGGTGATGAAAATTTGAAGTTTTGGAGCACTATACTTTATGAGATATAGTCCATAGAAGAAAAGTTTTGTGACTAATCTTAGAATCAATTATCTTGGCATTTTCGCTATAAATATTTTTCAGTGAAGTTTGAGACTTTGCAATTTTCATAATCTCGAGTTATTTTGAATCATCATATTTTATGATATATTTCTTGTGGAAGTTAGGATTTTTGTAGAAGTAATTTTCTAGCAATTTTAAGAGTTTTTTCCGTGGTTAGCAAGATCATTAAAAAAAAATAGAGACATTTTTCCATGGCTCCAAAGAAAGATCCAAAAATTAATTCACCACCGAAACCTCGAGAAAAATCCTCCATGACTCATGAAGAAAATGAGAAGATACAAAACCAACTATCCAAATTGAACAGTCAAATCAATGAATTAAATGAAAGGTCAATGAAAAAGGTTCATTTGATGAAAACTCAAACAGAAATAGAAAGGAAGATGGATGAAAATAATGAATAGACAAAAATAACTATGGAACAATTGGCACAAAAATGGATGAAAAGTTGGAACAAATGGATGGAAATTTGAAACAAATGGAAAAGAAGATTTTAGAAGCCTTAAATGGGAGATTCCCTAAAATTGAAAGGTTGTCTAAAGGGACTCATGAAAATAAGGGTAATATTTAGGTTGAACAAATTTCCAATAATAAGAATTTTCTACAGAGATTTATCTCCAACAATGGAGTTACTTATGGATGGTGTCGAAAAGAGCGAACCTTCCCAAAGTTGAATTAAGGAATTTTGATGGAACAAAGGTCTTTACCTAGGTGAACCAAATAGAGCAACATTTTGAATTGCATAATATTATGGATGATAAGCAAAGGATTCACATAGTGACTTTGAACTTTGATATAAAACAATATCAATTGTATCAATGGGTAGTTAAAAGGAAGCCCCTTCTTATCATTATACTTTGAGTTTATTTACAAGAGACTTATAAGCACAATATGGGAAAGTTTGGGAACATGACTAGTTCTACCAATTGACAAGAATCAAGAAATTAGGTGATATTGAAGATTATAATTCAAAATTTTATGTATTGGCCACAATGGTGGATGACATAAGTGATGAACCTTTGTTGGAATCTTACATGGGTGGATTAAAACAAGACATTAAACATGATATTTTCCTAAAACATTCTAGAAATATTACAGAAGCTATGCAATTTTGTCATCATATCCAAACCAAGGATAAGGGTGCACATAAGTCCACCCTTGGAGCATATGTAGGAAGCAAAGATCGTTTTCGGGTTCATAAGTCTATTGGGTATGTGTTATATTCTTTGCACGAGGGGGGGTTTGAGGGGGGGGCGCTAGGCCCCCCCTTGGGGGGTGTAGGGGGGGGGGGAATCGCCTCACGTAGGGGTTTGGGGGAAGTGCCCCCGAGAAATTTTTTCCTCAGGAAATGTGCCTCATTTTTTCCTCGTTTTTTATGTGTCCTCGATTTTTGCGTCCATTGTTGGGAAGTTTTCCAGCACATGGTTTTTTCCGATCGTTTTCTATTTCTAGTTAAGGAATTAGGGTTGTTGACTAATCCGAGTTATTGGGTTAGGGTTTTGGATGTCGGTGGATCATATATGTATATTGTATTGTAAACAGTGTAACACTATGAATAAATATAGAATATGTTGGTTTATCCAGTTTGGGTTTCCAGGGGAAAAATCTATGTGTAATGTTTGTATTTGCCATTGCATCTTTTATGTTCTTTTACTAAAAATCTATTTGCAGTAAATACTTTACAAGGTTAAAACATACATTTGGTACCAGAGATTTGTTGGTTTCAGGGGGATGCCTTGGTGGTGAAGGGTTTGTCCCATGACTGTGATAAGCCCTGTTACAGTGGGAGGTCTATGGTATTGTTTTTTCAAGTGAAAAGAAATGGCAAGAAATTCGAAAATGGAGATCAAGAAGTTTAATGGGAAAAATTTTAAGTTGTGGAAGCTCAATATGGAAGATATGCTGGTGGACAAAGATCAGTGAATCACGGTAGATTCAGGTACTACACCTACAATAAATTCAACATATGACGTGAAAAATTTGGATCAAAAGGCGAAGAGAACAATTCATCTGTGTCTCTCAGATTCAATAGTACTGAAAGTGTCAGAGGAAGCTACAACCAAAGATTTATGGTATAAGTTGGGGAAGTTGTATCAGTTTAAGTCCCTAGTAAATAAAATATTCCTGAGAAAGAAGCTGTATAAACTGAGGATGAGATATGGAGACTTGGTGGCAGAGAATTTGAACTCCTTCAATACTATGGTAAGTCAGTTAGTATTTATTGAGATTAAAATTTTAGATGAAGATAAGTGTATCAGTTTACTGCGTTCTTTACCAAACTCATGGGATATTCTGGTTATGGCCATAGGTATTAATACAACTGCATTGAAGTTTGATGAAGTGGTCTCATCCTTGTTGCTAGAGGAGATGAGACGAAAGAATATGGAAGGACGGAGCACAGACACAATATTTGCAAGAGGATGCTCCCAATAAAGAAATAGATCTAAGTTCTCAAGTGGGAGATTTATGTCTAAGGGTAGATCTAAATATCCTAGAAAGTTTGTAAAGGTATGTTCGAGATGTGGAAAAGAAGGGCACTATAAGAAGCAGTGTAGATCCAAAGTTGAGAAAAAGAAGGGATTTGAAGAATCTCCTTCTACAGAAGAAAATAACTCCAAGGAAGAAGGAGGGGATGTGTACTTGGCTTCTTCAATTACACATGCAGATCATGAGGCATGGTTGGTTGAATCGGGTGCATACTTTCATATGACTCCCCATAGGGAGTGGTTCTGTGAATATGAAAGGTACGATGGAGGTAATCTGATGCAGGAGCATCTCAAGCGAGCCAGCATGGAGACAACAGACAGCTGGGAAAGCACCCAGTACAAATTTTGAAATATCTTGAACCATTAATGAGACATCAAGTGGAGGCGCACTTGTATAATGTAAATGGACCTTGAGAGATTTTCTCTCGTCCTTAGTAGGTAGAAGTCATTTATGGTAGTTAATGCAAGTAGGTAGACTTGAATCTGTAGATTAGACAATTTTAGAGCGCAAGAGGGAAACGGGATATAGACACCCTCCTTGTGTATTGTAACATTATTATGAGCACAGAAGAAGAGCAGAGAGAGTTGTGTGGCAGACTCCATGTACAGAAGTTATGAATTAATACAAGAAGGTTGTGATTCAGACTCATGGTGTCCATATATTCTCTGTGTATGCATCTTTGAATGTTATGCTCATGAATGTTTTACTCTTTCTGTCATGAAATTTATTTTATGCTATGTATGAAATCTGAGAGGAAAGGGAAGAGGAATGAGTTTCAATTGTTTCTCTATCTGAGCAAGAGTTCTTGCAAAGAGTGCAGTTGAATTGTCCGCAAGGAGTGCGTTGACAAGGTGTTCATAGGTTTGTCTTTGTAAGCTCAGGAGGGAAAGATTTTGTTCTCATTCACCCAGAAGTTCAGCCGGCACAGGAGCCGTGCAAGGAGTGCACAGGCCGAGCGAGGCATTTAGAGACTGCTGCTACAGGTGTGTGCAGAGTCAAAGGATTCCAACACTTGGAAGTGTTTGAAAGTTTTCCGCAAGGAGTGCGTGCCAAGGGGTTTCCTGAAAGACTAGGAGTTGGAAAAGTTCAAAAGGATTTGAACCTTCGAAGGAGTCGAAGGAACGCATAGTGACGCTGGCCCATAGGAGGACGAGTTCTCGAGGAAAGGACGGATGATCAAAATTCTATGTTGAGAATCTGCAAAGTCCCGTGAGCCGTCAGATCTCACGAAAAGAGCAGGGGAGTTACCGTGAGTATTCCTAAAGGTTATAAGCTCAAGAGGAGTAGGACCATAGATTCAAGCCATAAGGGCCATTGGATTTACACGTGGATTTCTATATCGGGTTTTCGTAGATTGAAGTCCCATAAACTTTGCAACGGGAATCGTAAAATCACGAAACACGAAGTCCCGAAAAGATAAAAGGATTTGTGTGGGCCACAGAGGAGTCAGCGGGTGGACAGGTGGCACCCTATTGACACGGAACCAAACTCCGTTGATCATTTCGGAGTTTTGGGGAGTGAAGTTCCAAATTCTTTGCATTAGGATTCGCGATATTGCGAAGTCCGAAGTCCCGATGGAGTAAAGGGATGATTGAAAGGTCAACCTTGTGAGCATGTCAGAATTTCAGAACATCGGGTTTCGAGAATCGCGGGAACAAGTTGTTGGACACCGCGACCGCCAAAATCGTGATAGGGAAAAGTCCGAAAGAGAAAAAGGAAGGGTCAGCGTTGACTGTCTTCAGGTTTCAGAGATTGAGGGTAAGTACGCTCGACTTACGGATTCGCGAAAGTGTGAAGTTCGATTTCCCGAAGAAAAGGGGGAATTTCTGAAGTTGATTATGGTGTAGGTTTCCTGAAAGGGAAATAGAAGAGCCATTCCGAAGCTCTTTGGGCCAGTGTTTAAAGGAAAGATCCCATGTTGACGTGGACCTTCCGACCTGCGGTGATGGAGGGAGTGTGCATCATCAATTTCTTGTATCAGAGCATAGAAAGGTTCTTTGCTTTCTGTAGCATAGAAAAGAAAATTCACCATGCCGCCAAGGAGAAGGGATAGGCAAACACCCGATCCACCAGAGGAGAGTGAAATGCCGAGAAGAAGAGGTAGGCAGATGACTTATCCAATCATGGAAAAAGAAATGCGTGATTTACGCGCTAGACTTGAGGACATGGAGACAACACAAAGACACACAGTCAGTGTTGGGGATCTTAGTGATTCTGAAAGTGAAATTGAGGTTGAACAAGAGGAAGAAGTTGTAGCTGAAGATGCGGCAAACGAACGTTTGATTCGAGCCATTGCAAGAATGGGTGTAAGAGCGAAAATGGACATTCTATTTTATGAGGGAATTTGGATGCAGAGGAGCTTCTAGACTGGATTAGAGCTCTAGACACATACTTTGACTATGAAGATGTCGAGGAAGAAAAAAAATTCAAGCATGCAGTCACAAGATTGAAAGGACATGCAACATTGTGGTGGGATGAACTACAAGATGACAGACGCTGCAAGGGCAAGCAGAAGATCAAAAGCTGGGACAGAATGATCGCAAAGATGAAGGTGAAATTTATCCCCAGGGATTACCAGATTACTCTGTTAAGGAGAATGTAGAACCTAAGACAGAAGCTGATGACAGTGAAAGAATACACTGAAGAATTCTACAAGCTGAACATCAGGGCAGGTCATTGGGAGAGCGATGATGAAAAAGTAGCCAGATACATGAATGGCCTGAGATATGATATTCAGGATGAGATGAGCATGGTAACCATCCAAACGGTGAAATATGCTTATCAGATGTCGCTAAAAGCTGAAGAGAAGCTGATTCGAAAGCAGGGGCAGAGAGGTCGAGGCAGAAGTCAGACCAGAGGCAAATCAGTTTCCCAGGACAAATATCAGAAGCCCAAGGAGGACTGGAAGAAACCTCAGACTCGAACTGAGAGAGGTGGAACCTCACATCAAGGGCAATATGCTAAACAGAGAGGACAACATACTGAACAGAGAGAAGATTATGCTGACAATAATACTTTTCCTCGTACTAGAGGTAGAGGAAGAGGAAGAGGAAGAGGAAGAGGTGGAGTAATAACCTGCTTCACATGTGGAAATAATGGGCACAAGTCTTATGAGTGTCTAGATAAAAATAAAGAGAGTGGAGAGGCTCACATCACCGAAGCACGGAGGCGAGATGTTGAGGCAGAAGATTCTGAAGGTGGAAGATCACTGATGATGTGAAAAGCTCTTTTGACACCAGAGAAGGAGGTGGAGAGTTCAGTCCAAAGGACCAGACTTTTCCAGACTGCTTGCAAAACCAAGGATAGGGTAAGCGAGGTCATTGTGGACAGTGGTAGCAGATATAATCTCGTTTCTACGAAGATGGTAGAAAATCTGGAGCTGGAGACGATTGATCATCCAGGCCCATACAGAGTCTCGTGGCTACAAAAAGGACATCATGTAACTGTCACTAAACAGTGTTTAGTTGAATTTAAGATAGGAGGATATAATGATAAGATATTATGTGATGTCATTCCTATAGATGTTTGTCATCTATTGCTGGGTAGACCATGGAAATATGGCATGAATGTGATTCATGATGGGAGAATGAACACATACACCCTAGAGAAGAATGGGAGGACTCACATGTTGCTTCCAATCAAAGATAAGGAGGTGAAACCAGAAGTAAGCAACATTGTACTTCTCATGAGTGGGAAGGAACTTCTTACAGAGGTTAATAAGAAGGAAGATCCACAGTTTATTGTGGTCAGGAAACCGAAGATTGTTTTGACTAGCACAAGGGTGGATGATTTACCAGAAGAAGTTCAAGAACTATTGGAAGAGTTCACTGACATAGTAGTGGACGAACTACCTTATTCGTTGCCACCAATCAGAAGTGTGAGTCATCATATTGATATCATACCAGGAGCCAGTTTTCCAAAGAAAGCTGCGTATAGATTGACGCCGCAAGAGAATGAAGAGGTTAAAAGGCAAGTCCAAGTGTTATTGGACAAAGGACTGGTCAGGGAAAACTTGAGTCCGTGTGTTGTTCCGACAGTACTCAGTCCGAAGAAAGATGGAGGCTGGAGAATGTGTACTGACTCGAGGGCGATTAACAAGATAACCATTAGATACAGATTTCCATTACCAAGGATGGATGATTTGATGGATTGCTTGAGTGCAGCAAAGTATTTTTCAAAGATTGATTTGAAAAGTGGTTATCATCAAATCCGCATGAGAGAGGGTGATGAGTGGAAGACAAGATTCAAAACCAACGAGGGGTTGTATGAATGGCTTGTTATGTCATTTGGCTTAACAAACGCGTCGAGTACCTTCATGAGGCTGATGAACGAAGTCCTGAGGGAGTTCATCGGAAAATTTGTCATTGTGTATTTAGATGACATACTGGTTTTCAGTAAAACAGTGGCAGAGTATCTGAAGCATTTGGCTACAGTGATGCAGAGATTACAATAGGAGAAGCTGTTGATAAACATGAAGAAATCCTCATTCATGAAGATAGAGCTCATCTACTTGGGATTTTTTATTTCTGCAGATGAGTTGAGGATGGATCCAGATAAGGTGGAGGTAATCAAGAATTGGCCATCACCGAAAAATGTCTTTGAGGTGAGAAGTTTTCACGGATTAGCTAGTTTCTACCAGAAATTCATCAGAAATTTCAGTGGAATTAGTGCACCGATGATGGATACAGTGAAGAAAAGACACAAGTCTTTTCACTGGACAGAAGAGGCTGAGAAAAGTTTTAATCTGTTGAAGAGGAAGATTACGGAACAACCATTTTTGGTGTTACCAAATTTCCAAAGGACATTTCAAGTGAAATGCGATGCAAGTGGATTTGTGATAGGGGCAGTCTTGAGTCAGGAAGACAGGCCGATAGCATACTTCAACGAGAAGCTGAATGAAGCGAAAGTGAAATACTCCACTTATGATAAGGAGTTTTATGCTATTATACAGGCATTGAAGAAATGGAGACATTACTTGATCTCGAAAGAGTTTGTCTTGTACAGTGACAATCATGCATTGCAATTTGTGACTCAACAGGATAAGTTGAATCAGAGACATGTTAAATGGGTTGAGTATATGCATAATTTTACTTTTGTGACTAAACACATTTCTGGTACTACTAACAAAGTTGTTGATGCTTTGAGCAGGAAGTGCTTACTATTGCAGGAATTCAAAATCAAAACGTTGGGTTTTGATGATCTCAGGAACATGTACGCAGATGATCAGTATTTCAAGGAAGCATATGAAGCAGCTGAGAATCCAATTCTCGGAGGTAGAAGCCAGTGGGTAGAATACATGCTCCAGGAAGGATTATTGTTTAAAGGAAATCAACTGTGTATTCCGAAATGCTCCATGAGGGAGAATTTGCTGAAGGAGAAACACAGTAGAGGATTGGCAGGGCACTTTGGTCATGACAAGACATTCGCAAAATTGAATGAGTCATATTTTTGGCTGGGAATGCGAGAAGACGTCAAGAGATTCATGGACAGATGCAGAATTTTCTAGCATTCGAAGGGAAGGAAGAAGAATGCAGGGTTTTATCAACCATTTCCCATACCTGAGAGGTCGTGGGATGCAATCAGCATGGATTTCATATTGGGGTTGCCAAGAACACAAAGAGGATTTGACTCAATATTTGTGGTGGTAGATAGATTTTCCAAGATGGCACACTTCATTCCATGTCAAAAGACCAGCGACGCAACTCACATTGCGAATCTGTTTTTCAAAGAAGTCATTCGACTTCATGGCTTACCAAGGAGTATAGTTTCGGATCGAGACACCAAGTTCATAGGAAACTTCTGGAGGACCTTATGGAAGAAGCTGGGAACTAACTTGTTGTTTAGTTCAGCTTATCATCCTCAGACAGATGGACAGACGGAGGTGGTGAACAGAAGTCTGGGAGACTTGCTGAGAAGCTTGGTGACAAAACACCACAGCCAGTGGGACAATGTATTACCACATGAAGAATTTTCTTATAACGACTCAGTTAATAGAAGCACAGGGAAAAGTCCATTTCAGATTGTCTATGGCATGCAGTCGAGAGAAATTTCTGAATTGAGAGATTCATAACAGATTGCGATTAGGAGCGCTAGTGCAGAAGATTTTGCAGAGGCGATGAAAGAACTTCACAATCAGGTGAAGGAGCGATTGCAGAATTCGAGCCAAGAATATAAGCGTAGTGCAGATCAACATAGAAGACAACTTGAGTTCGAAGTTGGTGATTTGGTTCTGGCACATTTGAGAAAGGAAAGGTTCCCAAGAGGAACATATAATAAGCTTAAGATGAAGAAAATCGGACCATGTAAGGTCTTAAAGAAGTTCGGGTCGAATGGTTACGAGATTGAATTACCCGATGGGATCAAAATTTCTCTGATATTCAATATCTTAGATTTGTACCCATATAAAGATGAAGAAGCAGGAACAGGAAATGAGCAACCAGTGATCCAGTGGACAAAGTAGATGCCAGTTGCAGAAAAGCCGCAGATGGAGTGCATACTGGACAAAAGGGTGAGCAAGAAGACCAGGCGAAACAAATACTTTGAATATTTGGTCAAGTGGAAGGGCCATCTAGTTGAAGATGCCAGCTGGGAGAACGAAGCAGAGATCCAGAAGCATGGACACACCATGCGTGAGCTCATGGATAGGAGCCCATGAAAATTTTCAAGTGAGGGAGTATGATGCAGGAGCATCTCAAGCGAGCCAGCGCGGAGACAACGGACAACTGGGAAAGCGCCCAGTACAAATTTTGAAATATCTTGAACCATTAATGAGACATCAAGTGGAGGCACACTTGTATAATGTAAACAGACCTTGAGCGATTTTCTCTCGTCCTTAGTAGGTAGAAGGCATTTATGGTAGTTAATGCAAGTAGGTAGACTTGAATGTGTAGATTAGACAGTTTTAGAGTGCAAGAGGGAAACGAGATATAGACACCCTCCTTGTGTATTGTAACATTATTATGAGTACAGAAGAAGAGTAGAGAGAGCTGTGTAGCAGACTCCATGTACAGAAGTTCTGAATTAATACAAGAAAGCTGTGACTCAGACTCATGGTGTCCATATATTCTCTGTGTATGCATCTTTGAATGTTATGCTCATGAATTTTTTACTCTCTCTGTCATGAAATTGCTTTTATGCTATGTATGAATGATTTCTTGTTGAATGTTTGAAATCTGAGAGGAAAGGGAAGAGGAATGAGTTTCAATTGTTTTTCTATCTGAGCAAGAGTTCCTGCAAGGAGTGCAGTTGAATTGTCCGCAAGGAGTGCGTCGACAAGGTGTTCAGAGTTTTTTCTCTCTAAACTCAAAAGGAAAAGATTTTGTTCTCATTCACCCAGAAGTGCAGTCGGCACAGGTGCCGTGCAAGGAGTGCACAGGCCGAGCGAAGCCTCAGGGTTGCGAACCTGAGCGAAGCGTTTAGAGACTGTTGTTGCAGGTGTGTGCAGAGTCAAAGGATTCCGACACTTGGAAGTTGTTGAAAGTCTGTTGCAAGGAGTGCATGCCAAGGGGTTTCCTGAAAGACTCGAAGTTGGAAAGTTCATAAGGATTTGAACCTTCGAAGGAGTCGAAGGAACAGATAGCGACGTCGGCCCATAGGAGGACAAATTCTCGAGGAAAGGACGGATGATCGAAATTCTCTGTTGAGATTCCGCGAAGTCCTGTGAGCTGTCAGATCTCACGAAAAGAGCAGGGGAGTTATTGCGAGTATTCCTAAAGGTTCTAAGCCCAGGAGGAGTAGGACCATAGATTCAAGCCATAAGGGCCATTGGATTTACACGTGGATTTCTATATCGGGTTTTCGTAGATTGAAGTCCCATAAACTTTGCAATGGGAATCGCGAAATCACGAAACGCGAAGTCCCGAAAAGATAAAAGGATTTGTGTGGGCCACAGAGGAGTCAGCGGGTGGACAGGTGGCACCCTATTGACACGGAGCCAAACTCCGTTGATCATTTCAGAGTTTCGGGGAGTGAAGTTCTGAATTCTTTGCATTAGGATTCACGATATCGCGAAGTCCGAAGTCCTGATGGAGTAAAGGGGCGATTGAAAGGTCAACCTTGTGAGCGTGTCGAAATTTCAGAACATCGGGTTTTGGGAATTGTGGGAACAAATTGTTGGACACCGCGATCGCCGAAATTGCGATAGGGAAAAGTCCGAAAGAGAAAAAGGAAGGGTCAGCGTTGACTGTCTTCGATTTTCAGAGATTGAGGGTAAGTACGCTCGACCTACGGATTCGCGAAAGTGTGAAGTCCGATTTCCCAAAGAAAAGGGGGAATTTTTGAAGTTGATTGTGGTTCAGGTTTCCCGAAAGGGAAATAGAAGAGCCATTCCAAAGCTCTTCAGGCCAGTGTTTAAAGGAAGGACCTGTGTTGACGTGGACCTTTTGACCTGCGGGTTGTGGAGGGAGCGTGCGTCATCATAATCTTTTCCTAGGTGATGACTCGACAACTAGAATCATAGGTCGAGGAAAATTCAAGTTGAGGCTCATAGATGGAAGGATTAGAACACTACCTAGTGTTCTTCACATCCCAAGATTGGATAGAAATTTTATTTCTGTAAGAAAAATGGATGATGCAAGGGTAAAAACAATATTTGAAAAGGAAACTTGCAGGATGGTTGAAGGAGAAATGGTGTTGTTAAAAGGAGATTGGTTTGGAACTCTGTACAAGATGCATGGAAACACTATTAGTTATGGGTGTTATAGTTCCATTGTTCCTGATATTGGAGTTGAAGAAGAAATAACTCCTACAGTCTCTGGATAAAAGGTTATGTTGTGGCATCAAAGACTAGGGCATATCAGAGAGAAGGGTCTTTGACTACTACACGGTAAAGGTATGGTTGAAGGTATGTCTAACTTCTCTTTGGATTTTTATTTCTGTGAACATTGTGTATATGTGAAGTAGAATTGGGTAAGATTCCCCTCTGGTGCAATGAGGGCAGCAGGAATTTTACATCTAGTTCACAGTGATGCTTTTAGACCTGTGTCGGTCCCATCATTGGGAAAATATGTGTACTATGTCCCATTTATAGATGAATTATCGAGGAATACTTCGATATATTTCCCGGCTAGGAAGAAATATGATGTCTTTAATAGGTTTAAAGAGTTCAAGGCTCTTGCTGAGAATTAAACAAAGAAAATAATTAAGGTGTTGAGGAAAAATAATGGCGGAGAGTTCTGTGGGAATGAATTTGAAGAATTATGTAAGAATTATGGTATAGCAAGGTAGAAGACTACTCCATATACACCTCAGTAGAATGGAGTTGCAGAAAGGATGAATAGGATGCTGATGGAAAAATAAAGGTGCATGCTCAGTGGTGTCGGGTTAGGGAACGAATTCTAGGTAGAGGAAGTGGGTACTGCATGTTACTTGGTCAATAGATCACCCTCATCAACACTGGATGACAAGACTCCACAATAGGTATGGACTGGTAAGAAACCTTCTCTCACACATCTCAAGGTATATGGTTGTGAGGAATATGTTCATGTTCCAAAGGAAAAATTATGAAAGCTAGATAAGAAGGTTGAAAAGTGTATCTTTATTGGGTATAAATATGGTTTCAAAGGTTATAATCTGTGGAACCCAGAAACTAAGAAGGTAGTGTATAGCTGAGATGTGGTATCTAGAGAAATGAAGGATATTGTTAAACAAGAAGTCCTACCAAGTAAGGAAGAACCAAAGAAAATAGAGTTTGATTTAAAGGATGATGAATCAGACTCTACAGAAGAACAAGAATCAAAAGAAGAAGATCCTCATACTCCAGTATCGAGGAGATCGATTCGAGAAAGAAGGCTACCGGAAAGGTATACTCCATTTGATTTCTGTTCAAATTTTTCTTTGTCTATTATTGATGATGATCCTAGAACTGTTAGGGAGGCAGTGGATTCATAGGATGGAAATCTTTGGAAAAAGGCCATGCACAAAAAAATGGTAGACTTGGATAAGAATGAGGCTTGGGATCTAGTGGAGTTGCTGATTGGAATAAATCCCATTGGAAACAAATGGGTATTTAAAAAGAAGCTAAATGTAGAAGGAAAAGTGGAGAAATACAAAGCTTGGTTAGTAGCAAAGGGTTATTCCTAGGTTGAGGGAATTGATTTTGGTGAGATTTTTTCTCATGTCTCCAAGTTAACGTCTATAAGATTCTTGTTATTTGTTGCTACTGCATTTGATTTTGAAGTAGAATAGATGGATGTGAAGACAACATTCCTACACGGGGATCTGGAAGAAGAAATCTATATGAAGAAGCCAGAAAGATTTGTTGTGAAGGGAAAGAAGCAGCTGGAGTGCAAGTTGAAAAATTCCATGTATGGTTCAAAACAATCACCAAGGATGTGGTATCAAAAAGTTGATACTTATATGTTGGGACTTGGTTTCATAAGAAGCAAAGAGGATCATTGTGTGTATTTTAAATTAATTGGTGATCATTTGATTTATTTGGTCTTGTATGTGGATGAGATGTTGTTGATAGGAAACAACAAGAAGATTATCCAAGATGTGAAAAATTAGTTGTCCTCTAAATTTGACATGAAGGATCTTGGTGCTTCAAATTTCATTTTGGGCATGGAAATTAAAAGAGATCGGAAAAAGAGGAAACCCTGGTTAAATAAGAGAAAATATGTTGAGACAATATTGCAGAGGTTTAATATGCAGGAATGTAAACCGATCAAGGTTCCTATTCGTATTGGTGTAAAGTTATCTGCGGATCAGTGTCCCAAGACACACAAAGAGTGATGCAGGAGCATTGTTCCACCTCAACAATGTGCCATCTTTCCAGCACATCAATATGCATTCAAGGAGGGAAGAGGCGCCAACCCTCTCATTTTTTCGTCAATTTTAAAATTTAAATGTAATTAAAAGAAATTAAATGTTGTAAGGATTGATAGAGCCGATTTGATGCCTTTGTACATGCAGTAGATGAATTTTCCTTTAATAGGATTGAGCTGGATAGATCTAGAGCATTGCCTCATATCTGAATTGTTAATGATCATTCAATGTAATCTACCTCAGTAGATAGGCGTTGTAAATGGTGATTAGACACCACTAGAGTAGTTGGAGGGAAGGCTTGAGGAGCCCCTCTTTTCTAAAAAATATCTTTGTATCAAATTTCATTAGTAAGTTAGAGAGGAAGAGAATAAGGAGAGGAGAGTGCCGAGACTCTGTTGTAGTCTGAGCTTGTACACATTGTAAACAAACATTCGTATTAATACAAAGGGAGCAATTTTCCTGTCTATGAGTTTTCTGTGCGTTTATGTGTTTTATGAGTGTTATCTATGTGTATTTTATGAATGTATGTTGTAGATGTGTATGATAGTTTTCCATCTGCATGGATAGACAAAATTCCATGTCTGTGAGTTTGTTGGATTATTTCTGGGTTCTTTAGGCTGTGCAAGGAGTGCATAACAGGGTACTGGAAACTATATAGCCAACGCAAGGACTGCGCATATGAACTCTTACGAGTCAGAGAAGAACATGCCAGTAGGGCACACCCAGATAATTCATATACTTGGAGAGGAGCCTCAAGGTTACTGAACACCTTAGAGGAGAGATTGTGCAGAGGAGGCACAAAGAGAGCAGAATTGATGAAGATTTTGTAGAACTCTGCCAGGTGGGAATTGAGCATGGAAAGTGTGCACAAGTGAACTTTGTTTCAAGTTTAGAGGAAGATAAGGGTGTCAAGGGGAAGATACCCATAGACTTACTAAACACTCTATAAGATCAACAAGGAGTTCTTTGAGCATAATTTTCCAAGAGGGCACATATATCCCTTTGAGGAACAAAGGGATAGAGATCTATGAGGTTTGAGCAGTTGAAGCTTATGTGAACCAAAGTTGTTGAAGACTCTGAAGGATCAACAAGGAGTTCTTCAATCAAGTGCAAGGAGTGCACAAAACCAACACATTCTGAAGTGTTGGGAGAGGTTGAAGGAACCAAAGTTGTTGAACACTTTGTGGGAGAGATTTGCAAGTGTGCTTTGAGTGGATGCATGAGATGGATCAATGAATCTGAAGGAATTTGGGATTCAAGGAGTGAATTTGTGCAAGGAATGCACAAGGCCAACATCCTGCTAAAGTATTGGTAGAGGATTTAGAATAAAAGAGCGTAGAGTGTGATAGAAAGGTGCAGAAACCCTTTGAGGGAGCAGAGGGTCGAGTCCCTTGGAAGGTCGAGCAATTGCAAATCTCGGGAGAGAGAGTTCAAGTGTGCATAGAGAATCTACAAGGTGCGTAGAGGACCAGTACCTTTACCAGTCCAATTTGTGGAAACAATGCAAGGAGTGCATAGAGGCAAACATTTCAAGTGCCAAAGATTAGGAGGAGTGGTGTTTTCAATGAACAAGTCAAGGCTGAGGAGACAAAATTGTAGGAGAAGGTTCAAAGGCCAACCCTTTGAAAATTTTGAGAAATCCTCCATTGGAGGGAAAGTTGCCTAGAGATAGGAGGAAGAGCAACAAAAACCATCAGGTCAGCTGCATAAAGATATTTGGGTCGTCGAATTCCACGTCCATACACTTGAAGGAGTGCACCAAAAAGAAAGACAGATCCCAGTCATTGGATCTGGGCTTAAAGGGTCAACATTCATTGGATCTAGAGGTAATTGCATGAGCCTTAATCCTTTTTAAGTGCACAAGGAGAGTGGGATAGCCGAATTCCAAAAGTAACGAGGTAGATTGGGACCGTCCATCATTCGGAGGGACTCGTGGCAAAGGGTCCCTCACTCCAGAGGTTGTACACTCTGGAGGGTAGCAGAGAAGCAAGGAGTTAAAAAATCCTGAAGGGTGAAGTGTGGAGCTGATATGAATCATCGGATCAAAAGGAAAAATGTCAGCAGATTGGAGAGTTTGGAAGGTAGAGATATGAAAGTCTTGCGTGAAGGAAAAGTCAATCTTCATGAAGTCGCAAAGAGAAAAGAGATCTGGACCACCGGATCCAAAGAAGGAACATGGCGGATATCCACAAGCTTCAGAGGAAAGACAAGGGCAGAGTGTTCAAAACTCCCAAAGCTTGAAATCACGAGGTCATCATATCCATCAGTAAAGGAGGACACATGACAGAGGATCCACTAGTCTGGACACTTAACACTCCAGAGGGTTTTGTGAGAGGTGGTCTGGAACTTCTCGAAGCATTAGAGCTCGAGGTTATTGTGGGTCGCTGATCTCAAAAAAGAGCATGGACAGTCGATCTTGTTTCTATCATTTCGGAGGATTGTGCCTCTGAAATAATTGGTCACAGCATGAGGCAAGAAAGCCTGTAGACCGAAATAAGCGCCTTTTGGGTTAAGCCTCTGGTCACAACCCGAGATCGCATGAGGAGAGGGCCTAGCGGAAGGAGATAATGCCCACCAGTTTAAAGTTGCCAAGATCGCCAAGGAAAGGGCATGTGGGTTACATAGAACCTGCGCCTAAGAAGATAAGGAGACTATGTAAATTTATTTTGGGTTCTAGAAGGGGCCAAAGAGTCGATCCGACTCAATGTTTTGAACGATCCTTGACCAGGAGGTCGCGCAACCCCTAGGGAAGGAGGGGGGCTGCACTAAAGAGGAGGAGGACATGTCTCATGTTCCATATGCGAGTGCAGTTGGAAATTTGATGTATGCAATGGTCTGTACTAGACTGGACATTGAACATGAAGTGGGAGTTTTGAGCAGGTATATGTCAAAATGAGGGAAGGAGCATTGGACAACAATAAAAAGGGTTTTTAGGTATTTTTGTGGCACTACTAGCTATGGATTCTGCTACCAAGGAAGACCAGGATTGGACAAAGTGTTTCATATACATGGCTTTGTGGATGCAGATTGGGTTGAAGATCTAAATCATCATAGATCTACAAGCGGGTATGTGTTTAACCTGTTTGGAGGAGCAATAAGTTGGATGAGAAAAATACAGGTTGTAGTGGCACTTTCAACTACAAAAGCTTAATACATGGCAGCCACTCATGTAAGTAAGGAAGCAATATGGTTACAAAGATTGTGTTCAGGTATTGGGCTGGTACAAGCTATAAGGATATATTGTGATAGTTAGAGTGCAATTTTTTTTGGTGAAGAACCTGGCTTATCATTCAAATACAAAGCATATTGATATTCAATATCACTTTGTGAGAGACACGGTTTAGGAAAAGAAAGTGTTGTTGATGAAGGTGGACAGTTTGAAGAATGTTGCAGATTCATTAACAAAATCTATGAGCACTGAGAATTTCTCTTGGTGTAGAGGATCCATGGCCATTTCTTCCCTGGATTGTTGACTATGTAACCCTGTAACCCCCTGTAGGAAACAAAATTGCCTCGAGAAACGTGCCACATTTTTACCTCTTTTTTTGTGTTGCCTTGATTTTTGTGTCCATTATTGGGTAGTTTTTCGACACATGGTTTTTACCTCGAGAAACATGTCGCATTTTTCCTTGTTTTTCATGTTTCCTCGATTTTTGTGTCCATTGTTGGGCGGTTTTTTGGCACATGGTTTTTGTTGATGGTTTTCTATTTCCGATTAAGGAATTAGGGTTGTTGACTAATCCATGTCATTGGGTTAGGGTTTTGGATGCCACTGGATCCTATATGTATATTGTATTGTAAATAATGTAAAGCTATGAATGAATATAGAATATGTCAGTTTTCCCAGTTTGGGTTTCTAGGGGAAAAATCTCTGTGTAATGTTTGTATTTTCCATTGTATCTTTTCTGTTCTTTTACTGAAAATTTGTTTCAGTAAATATTGTACAAGGGTAAAATGTACAAAGACATCGTACCTCAATAAAAAAGGTTGACACCTCAACAAATGGATGAAAAGAAGAGAAAAGAGACTATGTTTCAATTGTTACAATAAGTATAGGAAGAATTGGGACATAAATGTAGTGAGAAAAAAATATTCTACATTGACTGAAGAGGAAGAAGATCAAGAATTGGAATCATCACAATATCTAGATCTATAAGAGACTACTCCAATGATATCTTTCCATGCATTGTCTAACATCAGTACTCCACAAACCCTCAAGATACAAGGATACATCAAAAATAAAAAGGTAACAATGTTGATTTATTCTGGTAGTACCCATAACTTCATCGATTACAAATTAGTAAAAGATCTAAATTTCTTTGTATTTCAAGCACCAAAGTTTCAAGTAATGATTGCAAATTGAGGTACCACAAATTATTATGGGAAATTCCATAATATTAAGCTCAATATGGGGGAGTATTTTTTAGATATTCCCATGATTTCCATCCAAATGGGTGGTTCTAATGTTGTATTAGGGGTCCAATGGTTACAATAATTGGGAACAATGAACCTTAATTTTCAATATCTTTTCATGATATTTTTATCAGAGGGAAATTAAATTGAGCTTAGAGGTATCCAAGGGAAACCCTGTAAGGTGATAAGCTCTAATAGCATGACAAAATTACTTAAAAAGGGATACTATGGTGTAATTGCACAATTGTGTTCACTAGAATTTAACACATCTATATCCTCTGCTCCAATGGATGTCCAAATAGTTATCAACAACCATTCCAAGGTATTTGGAGAGGTGCCTAAGGGTATTCCACTAGATCAATATTATGACCATGTTATTCATTTGTAACCAGGAAGTGTGCCACCTAACATTAGGCCTTTTAGGTATCCATATGCACAAAATAGTGAGATTGAGTGTATGTTCCAAGAAATATTAGAGGTGGACATCATTCAACCTATACAAAGTTCTTTATCTTCCCTAGTAGTAATGGTTACGAAGAAGGATGGTTCATGGCCTATCTATCTAGATTATAGACAACTCAACAAAGTGACAATCAAAGATAAGTTTCCTATTCATGTCATTGATGCATTATTACATGAACTAAATGGAGAAATTTTCTTTACTAAGTTGGATCTTTGTTCAGGATATAATCAAATTAGAATGATGAAGGAAGACATTCCCAAAACAAACTTTAGAAAACATGAAGTTCATTATGAGTTCTTGATTATGCCATTTGGACTTACTAATGCACCTTCAACATTGCAAATCTTGATGAATTATGTTTTCAAACCCTTCCTTAGAAAAATTTTGTTAGTATTTTTTCATGACATACTAATCTACAACAAATATTGGGAAGAGCATGTACAACATGTTGATAGAGTATTACAAATTTTGGAAGAGAAACAACTTTATGCAAATCCTTCCAAGTTGTCCTTTAGGGTTCAAGAAGTGGAATATTTGGATCATATTGTATCTCATGAAGGTGTAAGAGTGGACCCTAAAAGAATTAAAGCTATGATGGAATGGACAATTCCCAAAACCTTGAATAAAATTAGAGTATTCTTAGGATTGAAAAGCAATTACCGCAATTTTGAAAGAAACTATGGTCAAATCGCAACACCTATAACAACATTATTAAAGAAGGAAAAATTTTCTTGGACTCAAGAAGTAACCAAATATTTTGAAAAACCTAGGGAGGCTATGTGTACAACTCATGTGCTAGCCATACTTGACTACACAAAAACATTTAGTATGGAGTTTGATTCCTTAGGCGATGAAATTGGTGCAATTTTAATGCAAGAAGGAAGGTCCCTTGCCTTTGAAAGCAACCAACTTAAAGGAAAGAATTTACTAAACCCATTTATGAAAAATATATTGCATATCCTTCCAAATAACATGTGTTTGCAATGCATCATAATGAAGATGGAAGCGATGGTATAAAATGGCATGGGAAGGATGCTATGAGTTGGAGACTATATTTTGAATAAATCCATTAGTATTAGTGGTAAATGCAAACCATAAAAGATCGAAATTACCATTGTTTATATATAATTCATAGATGAGTAGCTAAATTAATTTAAAAAATTTTACATGTCTAAGACATGAAAATAGAATCACACAGACATTAACTCTAGAATAAAGGATCACACAATAGATCATAAAATATTCAACTTATGAATGTAGTCAAAACCCTTTAGGTAGGGTAACAACATCTATTATTCCTTATGGAAGGAATGCACTCCCAATAAATCCTTGCTTATTACAATAAAAATATTCTTCACCTTGCTTCATCACATTGCTTATACTTCCTTATATAATTTACTATCTACCTACTAAGAACATTCTAGAGAAGCAATCTTTGATTAGGAAAAACATTATAGTAAGCCTTCTAACATTTATTGTGTTCACACTATTACATGGGCCTTATTTATTAGAAATTATGTCCATATACACCATAACCACATTATTATTTCCATTGGGAACCTTTCTAGGTACCCCATATTACCCCCTTAGATACACTACATTCCACCCCCCTAAGAAAAGCATTGTCTTCAATGTTGGTTGTTAGGAAGTACAATCATATAATAGGGTCCCATGGATGAGTGTGGAACATAATGATAAATTAGTCTATAGAACCAAGGTCCCACGTATAAGTGGTAGCCACCATGATGAAATAGTCCAAGCTCCACCTTAAACCTAGGTCCCATGTCCAAGTTCTCATGTGTACTCCCCTCTAAAGTTACCTGCACTCAATAGTGAGCTGAAAATGGTGCTCCAAATGTATACACTAGTCATGTGGATCCAAATATGTAGATCCATCCGTATACAAAAAATCATCCACATAACACACTAGCACAAGAGAGTAAACGAACTGAAAAATAGTATTCATAGAAGGCCCTTGACTTCTCTCTATGATGTTATGTACATAAGGTGGAGTAGATTCATTAAATAGAATATGAAAGTAGTTGTCATAAAAAAAATTACAACTATCCATATACCAATCATCACAATCACCCTCAAAATATACCAAGCATATCTTTCTCAGTTATATTATTCCTTGGTGTAAGGGCATATGGTCACATAATACAAGTCTCGTCACATTTAGCACTTGTCTCCTGACATTTAGTGACTGTCTCTTTAATAGTTGGGATTTTTTGAGACCAAATTTGGAGTTCCTTTTGTAAAAAAAATATCATATTGCCAAGCTTCTTGTCCATTAGGGCTTGAGAGAGAAAATTTACAAAGGCCATAGAGAACGACATATTGATTTGAATCGAAACATATAATATACAAAATCAAAGCTCTGAAAATACTCTATCCAATGACACTCATTTGGAAACAACCTAAGCACCATGTCAAAAGTTATGATCTCTCTAGTCTCATGAGTGTCACTAAAAAATCCTTAAAATTATTGATTTTAAATCAACGATATATTGACTTCTGAAGCTCGAGTTCAAACAAATTATTGTTTTAAATAGGTTTCTTTTTCGAGAAGAACTCAGATCTACAATTGATTTTTTCAAATTCTGCACGAAATTCTACAGAAACCTGCAAATCACATGGCCAACCTTTAAAAATCCCTAAAAAGATGTTGATTTTAAATCAATGATATATGGACATCCCAAACTTTGATTTGGACGATTCTTTTTTGAAATTGGTTGTTTTTCAAAGATGGATTCAGATCTACAATCATTTTTTTCAAATTATACTAAAAAATATATAAGAGTTTATCTAAGTGTCGCGGTCGTCTTTGTTATTTTTGTTTTGAAAACCTGCAAAATAAGAAAAACAAATCTTCCTTCTTTGACCCTATTACCTCCTTAGGAGATACCCTATGATTTTCACTTGGCTACAACATTGTAAGCCCAAATATGCAAGTAAAAATCCTTGTAGAAAATTTGGAGGATATATGGACTCTTAGGCCTTGAAGGTCGACCATACCCAATCCTTCTAGTCCCTGCTCTCATCGCCTTTCATCTTGGATAGGATTGGAGGTCTTGAGGTGGATCTATTAGGACACATAGTTTTTGCAGAGCCATGATTTTGTAGGAGTGATCACACTTTGGAGGGATATTCCAACCCATTTTCTTGTGAACCTATGTCATTTCCCACATGGTCATGTGTCTAGAGTCTCTATGCATCTCTTGGCCTTGGTGCATTTATCATTTTATAGTTCTCAACATGGTAGTCTCACAAATTGCAGCGTGTCACAGTTTTCAGGGCATATCATGAACTCGATGCATGGGGTCTTGAGACCAAAAATACAATGGCTCAGATTCACCATTATGATGTGCACTCGACGTGCCACATTGAAATTTTGGCAAAAGGCCAGGTTAGAAGCAAAAACTTAGTTGTCGAAGGGTCACAAAGGTATGTTTATGGGTAATGTGGCATAATAAGGCCATTCATTGGCATGCAATGATAAATTTAGCTATAGAGAATAAATAAATCACGTCCCGGACAAAACCCACGTGTCAAAAATTTTCAATTCAGAGATTTTTACGTGGGTTTGGAAAAATCCGGATAAGGGGTCAATGAAAAAGCATAGTAAAGGTTATATGGTAAGTGATAAAAGGAAAAAATCATTTTATATTATAAAGAGAAGGGGTCGACCCTTATCCTAAGATTATAATAAAAGGGTAATGACATCATATGTAAAAGGGGTCGCCCCTTTACTTAGTGATCATGAAATAACCCATCGAATTTTAAAGGGCGAAAATAATTAATGTTGAACGCTTTAGCACAATATAATCCTAAGCCCGATCTCATAGTTGTGGTAAAGGTGATACATGTGGGGCCAAACTAGTCCCCAACAATAAGAGAGAGCTGCTATGTGAGCCATCGGTCACCAATAAAGGAGCCACCTCCAATAAAGTGAATCGTACAGTCAAACGAGTGGAACGATTGAGGACACTTTCCAAGTCAAAGGTGAAACATGGGTTAAAGGGGTGCAAGTCGATGCCAAATTAATTTAATCAGCCA
>ML780632.1:102140-143799 GCA_009831015.1 Picea engelmannii
TATATATATATATATATATATATATATATATATATATATATATATATATATATATATATATATATATATATATATATATATATATATATATATATATATATATATATCACCCAATCATCATATATTATAAACTATAACAAGTAAACTATGCATGTTTGAAAATATGGAAAATATATTGAATGATCGAATTTCAAAACAATACATCCTAGAAAAACATTTTCTATATCACAAAGATAATGTAAGAATATCACCTAAACTACTCCATTAGCATCATTGTAGACATTACCATTGGGAACCACTAATTTTGTGACAATTAAGACTCACTCAATTGCATCTTCTTCAAAATATATATGCCATTAAAACTCACATTACTATTTGTAGAAATATGATTCATTACCACCATAAATTTTGTGACAATTAAGACTTACTCAATTGCATCTTATTCAAAATATATACCCCATTAAAACTCACATTACTATGTTTACAATAGGTTATGATGCACTTACATTTGAAATTATTGTTATGATTGCTCTCAATCAACGTGAATTTCCACCTTATAGGACTGCATTCTATCTAGATTTTTAACTCCAACTAAGCCTCACAAATATTACATTTTTTCTACCTTGTCTTAATTTATATTAGGAATACGAACAACCCTCATACCCATCCCATGTAACATAACAATAAAGGAATTAGGATAAAAACTCAATGACATAAACAATGATAATGGAAAGTTTATCAATGGCATATAATCCATGTTCATGCAAGACCTTCACCTCGTCATGATTAAAACATGTTGATGTTATTAGTGGGTGTGTGAGGTTATGAAGATTAAACTCTTTGTTTTGGGGATTCTAATGCATTGAATTATATGTGGTCTTAGTGGATCCAAACATAGGGAACTTTTAAGGAATCTTAAAGAAATGTTCTAATACGTTTTTTTAGTGGATCCAACCATAGGGAACTTTTAATGAATATTAAAACAAATGTTATAAGGAATATATATGTGGTCTTAGTGGATTCAACCATGTTCAAAGAGTATGAACATTCTATTGAGTTAATTTTGGGTAGTTATCTACTCAATGTTAGACTTTATTGCTTTTTATATTCTCAAAAGAGTGAGACAGAGTAAATGGTTAAAGACATGTTAGAAGTTGAAATCATGTGTCTCAACAAGAATGTATTCTCTTCTCTAGTGATCTTCGTAAAAAAGAAGGATAAGTCTCAAAGGATGGTCATAGACTATAGGGAATTTCATAAATTGCACTGAAAGATAAGTTTCTCATTCCTACCATTAATAAATCATTAACTTGTATTTGTAATCCCCTTGCTTGCTGGTTTTTTGAATTGATTTCCCTTGGCAAACCCAACTTCTGATTTCAATGACTTCTCTGTGCAGGTTTTATTGATTATTATGAAAAGATTGTGGTTTTATATTCCGTCCCTTATCCCTTTAGTCATCAGTCTGTGCCTGAGCAGTCAGCTAGGAGCTGAATCGACGGTCGTCACTTTGGTGTTTAAAGACCTATAGATTCAAATGCCCTTCTTTTTTGTGCATGGATGATGAGTGAAGGATAAGATTTTTCCCTGTTGTCTATCCCTTACTTATCTCTGAGTTGATTGATTCATGGCTGAATGTTTAGTCTTTGCGCCTTCTTATGAATGAGTACATTTGTGGCTTGATTGATTGAAATGATGATTTCTCTCTGCAGTTTTAATTGCTTGAACTTTGGTACATCTCTGCATTTTTGTTGATAAACTCTGCATTGTGAATGATAAACCTCTGAGTTGAATGACAATCCCTTGGCGAACCCAACTTTCGATTTCAATGACTTCTCTATGTGGGTTTTATTGATTATTATGAAAAGATTTGGTTTTCATCTTCTGTCCCTTATCCATTTAGTCATCAGTTCGTGCCTAAGTAGTCGACTAGGAGCCGAATCAACGGTCGTCACTTCAGTGTTTAAATACCTATAGATTCAAATGCCTTGCTTTTCTGTGCATGGATGATGAGTGAAGGATACAAATTTGCTTTGTTGTCTATCCCTTACTTATCTCTGATTTGATTGATTCATGGTTGAATGTTTAGTCTTTGCACATTCTTATGAACGAGTACCTCTGCGACTTGATTGATTAAAACTCTGATTTCGCTCTGCATTTTTAATTTCTTGAACTTGGGTACATCTCTCCATTTTTATTGATAAACTCTACATTGTGAATGATAAACCTCTAAGTTGAATGAAAATCCCTGCATTCTGGATTGGTAAATCTCCACCCACATTTTGAAATAATTTATTTCTGCAAACAACTTAATACTCTTTGCATTTTTAATATCACCTCTGTGTTTTTAGTTATTTATTTCTCCCAACAAATTGCCCTAATAATATAATCTTTTTGATGATCACCTCTGCCAAGTGACAGTCATTTTAAACGTTTTATATTTTATAAAATTTTCATAAACAATTCAAACTATCCAAGTTTTTATTTCAAACGTTTTTTTATTTTATAAAAATTACAAATATTTAGGAATTAAATTTATAAATCGATTTTTACATATGTAATATTAGAGTATCATAAGTTATAAATATTATTTTACAAATTGTTAATTCTGGAATTCCTTGCTGTACATTACTGTCTATCTTATAATTCGTAAAGGAATATTTGTAAAATATACATACAATGGAAATTTTTTAAAACATACATATTTAAATTTAATAAATATACTATAAACATACATATTTAGACATTAATAAATAATTTATAAATATACATATTTAGTCTCCCACTCTGTTGTTGTTTTGAAATTGTAGTGACCCTTTGACTAAAAGCATAATTATAACGAATACTTCATTATGGATAGTAAAGTCTAATATAGACATAAAAGAGTTTACAAACTGCAAAAAATCTTCATTGGTGAAATGTTCTCATACCATAGGCAACCACTCAATGTTTGGGAGAGCAACATGTTGGCTGTTCATTCACCATCCTAAACTTAAAATAACCCAGATGTGAGTAGTTTTGATGGAGTAACATATGGATCAAGTGAGACTGGTAGCTGAATGACTTAATACCCCTAAAATCTCTAAAATCTAAAAACTGTTGGTGCATTGTATTTGCCAAGAACTTGCAGAAGTCAAACCTTATGAAGGTTTGATTCTCGAGGTGTGACAAGGCTGCTAGAAAATAATATGTTACAATGTAACATATAATTGCATTGTAATATGTTATAAGATATTACAATGTAATATGTTATATAGTAATATATGTTATGACATATTACATTGTAATATGTTATGACATTACATTGTAATATGTTATGGAAAATTTGCATTAATATAGCACAACAAATAGAAAAAAATAGTGAAACATAGGTAGTATATTCACTGTAGTCATTCCCTCAACCTCCAGAATAGATACACTTGTGTAGATTTGGTTTTTCCTTGAAATTCATCCGATCAAAATTTAATGTAATATGCTTGGAGTTTTAGTCAACAACTGACTGAATTTCACTTTTTTCAGTCTCTAGAACAACCAAATTCAACAGTCACTTTTGATATGGTTTCTCTTCCAAACCGTACTCTTATCCTAGTAAACTGCTAAAAAAGGAACCAGTCTCCCACTTTGGTGTTGTTTTGCAATTGTAGTGACCCTTTGACTAAATGAATAGTTATAACGAATACCACATTTTGAATAATAAAGTCTAATATAGACATAAAAGAGTTTGCATACTGCAAAAAAACTTCACTTACATAAAAGAGTTTACATGATCTCTTACCATAGGCAATCACTCAATGGTTGGGAGAGAAACATGTTCGTTGGTCATTCAATGAGAGAAACTGATAAACGACATCAATATTTCATGTCAAAGACTCATTTACACAAGAATTTGAGCTAATAGATCATTGACCCTTGTTAACGATCTATTACCCTTTGTATTTACACAAGCATTTAGTTGAAGATGAGATTCTATTAACCTTTGGATAATATACTAGTTGAAGATGGTGACTTATTACCCTTTGTATTTACACATGCATTGGAATCACCTGGCCAAGTGCTGGTTGTCCATGGGGTTTCTGACAAGATGGATCTACCAAAATGATTCATAGGCCATTGTCATCCCCTGTATCGACAAGGTCAATGGAAGAAGGCCAGTAAGCATATAAACAACGCTTTATAACCACATATAAATGCATGTTGAGCAACGTCAAATCATCTAATCACATATGCTTTATATATAAAAAGGTCCGTCATAAACATAATTCCAACAACATGCAATCATATAATACATTTTCTCTATTAATGCCCCATCTAAGTGTAATATAGACCTGTTGATACTTAGTGCCATTGCTTTGTAGATGGAATATTTATTCCATCCAACCAAACATGGCGGAAATTTAATTGTTGATTTTCATGAACTGTGCTCCATACTTGTTGGATGCATGAAATCCAATTTCCCATATAGATAACCGCTACTCCGTTACCAGAATTTGACCCATGTACTATTGGTGGATTTACCAAGGTTATTTGTGCTAATATTAAATAACCAAAATATATTTGAAATGAGCATGGGTATTGGAGTTATGCATCACCCTATTATAATTGTGTCTAACATAAATAACATTTCTATTAATTTTGTCTTATTTTTTTTCTTTCTTCATAATTTTTGTTGGTCAATGTTGGAGATATTAACTCGTACTTGTATTGTGCTTAATTTTTCATGAAATTCCAAAGGATATATATTGAGGAGAGATGTTGAAACGAGATTCTCCAAACATTCCTCGCAAACACTCTAGGCTCTCCCAAGAAGGAAGAAGAGGAACACCTTCTTCGACTAAGACTCTGAGTGACCAACAACAATCTCATCAGAGGAGATTTTCAATTGAGTATGTGAATAGATCAACTGAAAAATGTGCTCAAGCAAGTGCTATGGATGCAACCTTCTTAGATAGGTTGCACATTGATACTCCTACACCTAAGAATGTAGGGAATACCTCAGGACAAGAGAATATTTCTGGTATTTTTTTTTTTATTTTGTTTATTTTTTTTGTATTTTTGTGTATTTAAATTTATGTCAAGTTAAATGTTGTAAATAATTTCAAATGTGTGTATACAATGAGTTTAGAGCAAGGGATGACAATGAAAGACAGAGTGGTTTTCATGAATATTCCAATGTTAGTGTAGAGGGGGAAGGTGGATTTAGGAGGCTGTGTTATCAAGAAACAAAAGATTACACGCCTACATCAACCTATCCTTCGGATGTTGATGATGAATTTCCCTGGGAAGGGATTACTGAAGTAATGACCCTTGAGCAATGCTCAGGTGTTAAAAGGAGGTTGGAAAATGATTTGGTGGTCTTGGAACTCCCTCAGGAGAGTAAACAAAGATTACAAATTGTTTTTCATTCATTGTAAAACTTTATGGACGCATATCAAAAGATGGGGCCAACCACTGACAGTTTTGTTGATTAATGAGGCGGAGAAAGTCAGAGGTGATGGGCCCTAATAAATGGGAGGTACTAAAAAATAAAGTTTAAAAAGAAGACACAATTTCAATGTTCAACTTCAAATATAGGCCAAAGCGGAAGATGTTGAAGGTGCAATATTTTAAGCACCCTGACATTGCAGGACATCTGTATAACAGATTTTTGGCGGCATATGAGAAATTGTCGTGGAATGATGAAGTTCCACACTGTTTTGCAAGACACTTCTATGCAGAGTTTTTCTTTCACATGCACCCTGATTGTACTAGTCTACCATTTGATTATTATGGGACTGGTAAAGGATGAACATATGATCACAAAGGGGCATATCGAAATGCGACATTGTCGAGGCCTCCACAACCTTTAGTACCTCGCTCAACAGGGGAATTTGCTTCACATTCATAGTTGTGAGCTACATCAGAGGTTGGCAAAGAGGCTAAGAATGCAATCGGAGAAAATTTGGAAGCAATTTTTTATGGTGTTGATGTTGGCATGAACCGTCAGCGAGCGGAAGCCAATTCCCGGGCCACATTTGTTTATAAAACAAATGCAGAGTTAGATACCATGTCAGCAGAAGATGTTTTGGAGTATGAATTTTTTTTTTGTGATGGTTGGAAAAAGGTCATTCAGAATGATGACCCAAACAACAGATTGGTATGTATTCTAGTTAGTAAATTTTTGATGCATTTTAGGATAGTTTACTTCTAATTCTAGATTTAGATATCATTGTATCTATAGAAGTAATTGGATTGTTACTGTCATTAATTGCAGTTTGGAGATATGTTAAATGAATCTCTAGTAAATAGGGGACTTGATTCCACAAGTTTAAATTTGGATGGGTTGAATCAGGTATGTGTTTTCTAATATCCACAAATGAGAAGTTTAGTTCAATCTCCAATCTTTTGAATAAGAGATCAACAACATTTATAATTTTGTATAAATGTGAACACATTGAATCCTAGATTTAGTTCTTAGTTGTGTTGTTCATAGATCCCTATTCAATCTCCTACTACTTGGGGAGTCTTGTCTCAATTCTCATTCAGAGAGTTTAAAGAGGGTGGGAGTTCACAGGTATCATTTAGTGTGTTAAAATCATTTAAATTTAATGTGTTATAATCATTTAAATTTAATTTTTCAAATTTTCAAAATTGAAATGTGTTATATAGGGTAATGTGGAGAAGAGAGTACCTGAGAGTGTGCTTGGGAGGGAGTTTTGGATTGAGGAGGAAGCGGAGGAATGTAACATACCAAACCACCTACATGATGGTGTATGCTACCTTCAAGCCTGGCCTTGGACTTATTTCTCTTACCGATAACTTTTAAAAAATTGAGGATGCATAAAAGGAAAGACTTTAACGACATGCACAACAATAGTCAGCAATCATGCATACTCTAAAGATTCAACTAAACGATAATTAAATATACAGTGAAAATACATTCACATACATTCAAATGATACCATAACAGAGAGTACTTATATTTATAAAAAAAGAGACACCAACTGACTGCAGACTAAGGACGTTCCACCCAACTGTAGACACTACTGTTCCAAATATCAACAACAACGTCACCCCCAAGCCAGGGCTATGAATCCACAAGGATGGTTCCAGAGTGTTACTTGGCTTCCCAAACTAGTCAGCACCCAAGCCCTCACAGGATTCCCAGGTCTCACAACAATCCAAGTACCCATCTCTCTTCTACCTAGCTTGCACCACCCAAGAGAACGAACCTCCACCCTTCTATGCCATGCAGTCCCTCAGGAATTCCTTCTCCTTATTCGGGATCCAATGCAACTGGTCCAGAATCTCAATGTTGAAACTCTCAGGACTCGCAACTGGGAGCAACGTTGGAAAGAGGCCAATGCATCTCATACATCCAGGTCTCACATCACGGTTGTATCACACCAACGACCACTACAACCCACCATACTTTGGCCAATTCTTCAGCAGTTCAATTCCTCTTTCCCAAGCCAAGACGCGGATGAATATGGATCAATGAATGGGTGAGTGAGTGCATGAAAGTATGTGAGGGAAATGAATGGTCATACAGTAAAATCAACGAACAAGCCATTAGTCAAACCCCCCCATCAGACTAGGGGCGGGTTTAAGTAACTTCGTGGGGAATCAAGAACCTCTTGGCCTTCCCTAAGAATCTCACGTAACTAATCCCCTCTCTTAGGAAAAAAGGGTAATTAATATAGGAATAAACACTTAGCCCCTCAATCCCCCTCTCTTGTGGAATCATAGCCCCCTATAACTCTAGTCCTTGTCTGTCTATCAGCCAACCATGTATTTATTATTAATAATGATAGAAAACATTACATGTCTTGGGCACACTAGCCTTTTAATAATTGTTTGGGCACCCTGGCCTCTCAACATTGTAACAATACATTATTTAAAATGGGGGTTCAAAACCTGGCTGTTACATCCCCTCCCCCTTATTTTGGCACTGTGCTCAGTGCATATACAAAATAGAGATCAAAATCTCAAATTTATTCAAAATGCTGCGGGTAGTCTGCTCGCATGGCATTTTCATGCTTCTAGGTAGCATCTTCAGGACCGTAGTAGGTCCATTGAACTTTTACCAGATCTATAACTCGATTCCGAAGCATTTTGACTTTTCTGTCCAATACCCACACTAACTGAACTTGAAAATATCCCTCAGTCTCTACCTGAATCAGATGCCAATCAGTAACATGGTTAGGGTCATGTACATATTTCTTTAGTAAAGATACATGAAATACATTATGCACATTCATGGAAGTAGGCAATGCAAGCATGTATGCAACTAGCCCTATTCTGTCCAATATTTCAGATGTACCACAGAATCTTACTGCTAGCTTTGTACAACTACCCAATTTCAAAGATATTTTTTTGGGCTTCACTTTTAAAAGTACATGCTCCCCTAATGTAAATTATCTAGCTGTCTTTTTCTTGTCTGCATAAAATTTCTATCTATCCTGAGTTGCCTTTAAATTCTACTTGATCTTAACCACCTGGTCTTCCATGTCCTTGAGCAACTCCGGCCCAGGTACCACTCTATCTATTGGGTTGTCCCAACTTACTAGAGTATCACATTTCCTACCATACAAGGCTTCAAATGGGATCATTCTTAATGAAGCTTGATACCCATTATTATATGCAAACTCAACCAAGTGTAAGTAACCTTCCCACTTCGATGGCTTATCCATCACATACATTCTCAACATATCTTCAATTATTTGATTGACTCTATCTGTTTTCCCATCTGTCTGGGGATGATATGTCGTGCTAAAGTTTACATTTGTGAAAAATCCTTTAAAAAATTCCCTCCAGAAATTGGAGGTAAACTTCGTATCTCTGTCCGAGACGATTGTCCTAGGTATCCCATGCAACCTAGCAATTTCCTTCATGAAAATTTCTGCAATATTAGCCGCTGTATGCGTTGTCTTCAAAGACACAAAATGAGAAGCCTTTGTTAATTTGTCAACCACCACCATGATTGAATCATGTTGCTTATTCATTCTGGGTAATCCTGTGGTGAAATCCATGGTGATCACATCCCATTTCTTCTCTGGGATTGGAAATGGTTGCAACAAACCCACTGGGTGCCTATGCTCAGCCTTCACCTTCTGACATTCCATACATCGAGCGATCTAATCAGAAAAAACCTTCTTCATTCCCGACCAAAAGAACTAGCTTGTTATTGCTCCAATTGTTTTCTGGTAACGAGGATGTCCATCATAAGAAACATCATGCATTTCATTCAGTACCAAATTCCTCAGTTCTCCAGAACTAGGAACATAGATTCTATTTTTATGCATGAGTAATCCGTCTTCCTTTATCTCATACTCCTTTATTTTCTGTTGTACATATCCTTGCTGTAAGATTTCCTTCACCTATAGGTAATGCTGATCTGTAACAAGACCATCTAAAATTATGCTCTTCAAGTTTGACTGATGCATATTGACAGCAGTAGCATGCATGGTATGCACTCTCCTACTAAGTGCATCGACAACTTTATTCTCCTTTCCCTTGATATGATTGATATCGAAGTCATATTCACTTATAAATTCCATCCATATTGTTTGCCAGGCATTCAATGTTGGTTGTTCAAAAATATACTTCAGGCCAATGTGGTCTATCCTTAACTTGAATTTCTTCCCCATGAGATAATGCCTCCACATCCTCAAGGCGTGAACAATGGCAACAAGTTCCAAGTCATGTGTGGCATAGTTCCTCTCATGTTTCTTAATCTTTCTGGACTCATATCCAATGACATGTCCATTTTGCATGAGGAATCCCCCAATTCCTTCCTTACATGTGTCTTTACATACCACGAAAATTTCCTTTGGGTCAACAATCTTTAACAAGGGTGCACTAGTAAGTAATTCCTTCAACAGATTAAAATTATTTTCACACTTGAGTGTCCATTCAAATTTAGTTCCCTTCTTTTGAAAAGAAGTGATGAGATGAGCAATCTTAGAGAACCCTACTATGAACCTTCTGTAGTAGCTAGCCAATCCCATAAAATATCTGACGTCTGACAGATTTCTGGGTGTTGGCCATCCTCTAATGGCTTCGATCTTCTCTAGATCCACTGCTATGCCCTGCTCTGAAATAATGTGTCCCAAGCAATGGATTTTCTTTTGATAAAAAGAACACTTACTCAACTTGGCATACAACTGATGTTCTCTCAGTACTTGCAATACCAGTCTTAAGTGATGTTCATGCTCCTCTTCAGACTTAGAATATATAAGTATGTCATCCAAGAATACTATGACAAACTTATCCAAATAATTCATGAATATGCCATTCATTAAGAACATGAATACAACTAGTGCATTTGTCAGTCCAAATGGCACCACTACAAATTCATAATGCCCATACCTGGTCCTAAAGGCTGTCTTATGAATGTCTTCTTCCTTGATTCTTACCTGATGGTATCCTGCCCTCAGGTCAATTTTTGAAAATATATTTGCTCCTCTTAGTTGATCAAAGAGGTCATCAATTCGAGGTAGAGGATACTTTTTCTTTATAGTGTACTTGTTTAGTTGTCTGAAGTCAATACACATCCTCAAGATTCCATCTTTCTTTTTGACGAAAAGTACTGGTGCTCCCGAAGGTGAAACACTTGGATGTATGTACCCTTTCTTCAACAATTATGTAATTCTTTTAACTTTGGTGTGCTCATTATGTAAGGTGTTTTTGACACCAGAGAAGCTCCTGGCACTAAATAAATTCATAAATCTATCTCCCTCCTTGGTGGCAATCCCGATATTTCTTGGAATACATCTTCAAATTCCTGTAGTACTGAGAAATATTCGAGGCTTGGCCCTTTTGTATTATCTGGATCTTCCACATGAGCTGCATACAATTGACATCCTTTCCTAAAACATCTTTTTAGAAGCAAGGATGAAATCTCCATTATAACGATGGGTCTTGGAACTCCTTTCACAGTGCTCTGTTTTCTATTTCCATCAAGACATGTAAATGTCTTGTTATGGAAATATAGGACAACATGATGCTTGTCCAACCAATCCATTCCAATTAGAATATCATAAGACCCCAATGGTATGATATTTAGATCAATACTAGTATTCACGCCATTAAGAATTATGGAACAACTTCTGACCATGTCATGGATTCTTCTTTTGGTTCCAGTGGCTAACTGAGCCAAACTTTATTTTCCAAGTTTACTTTTCTCCAAATGTAATCTATACACTATCTTAGGATCAATGTAACGATGGATTGCTCCTGAATCAATCAAAATAGCAACATGCTGATTTATGATCTTACCTTCCACCTCGATCATATTGGACTGATACTCTTCTTGTCAATCATTTAAAGATGCATATATTCTTCCCATATATTTGACTGTTCTAGCCTCTTGGATGTTCTGCATAGTCTTCACTCTGTCCTTTCTGTGTGGGCAATCCTTTCACATGTGATCTTCCTTACATCCCCAACATTGGATTGGTGGCTTTCCCTTTTTTCCAAGGAATCTTCCTTCTTGAAATCTCCCTTAGCATACCGATCTTGATGATTTCTATTAGGATCATTCCTATTGAAGGAAGGTTTGAATCCTTTCCTCCTATGATCGGACTTCAGTTTTTTATTGTCCTTCCAATATTTCTCCAGAGATTCTCTTCCCTGACCTTTATCATACAGGTATTTAGCCTTCCTGATGGCTTCGGTCAAGGTCTTGGGCTCATCATACTTGATATTTTCCTTATAAAAGGATGACAGTCCACTTAGAGATCTCTGTATTTTCACTTTCTCATCACTAATGAGCCTGACATACTTTAAGAATCCCAAGAACTTCTTCTCGTACTCTGCCATAGTCATGCTTCCCAACCTGAGTTCAAAGAACTCCTGCATTTTCTTGTCATAAAAATTTTCTGAGAGGTACTCCTTTTGGAAGTACTTCTTGAACTACTTCCAAGTGATCCTACTTTCATTAACATGTTCCACTTGCTTTAGTTGGTCCCACCACATTGCAACTTTCCCATGTAAATGGTAGGTGACAATCCTAACTTCCAGGTTGGACGAATAGTTGTGCAACTGAAAATATCTCCGGAGTCCAAGCAACCATGCTTCATAATCATCTTCCCTTTATCTTTCACCATCGAAGGAAGGTGGATTCAGCTTCCTCAACTATCCTTGAAAACTATCTACCTTTTGTTTCCTTCCTTGGTGTCTGACAGGAGACACCTCTGGACTTCTTACGAGAACTCCCGATGCATAAAACCTTCTTTCTGAGTAAGGAGGTGAGTGGTTTCCATGAGCTTTGCTAACATTTCTGGAATAAACAACTCTTCCACGATCATTCCTTCTTTCATGGAACCTTCCTTCTTCCTCTTGTATTGAGTTTGATCCATTATTCATTTGTCTCTGTAACTGATTTAAGATCTGAAACACTCAAGCATTTATCTGACTTTTCTCTCTCATCAATATCTCGTTGTCTTCTTTGTAGCTCCGCACTTCCATCTTCAAGATTCTTACCGTTTCTATTAACATTTCCTGCTCTCCTTTTCCCTTGCGTCCATTGGACTCTGTCTCTGCATTACCAACTCTGGTATTCTGGCCTTCAGACTCCTTATCATGAATGGAGTCTCCCTTGCCTCCTTCCACTTCCTCAATACAAATCCCGAGTTGATGTGTTTAAACCCCTTAATTCTGCAAAATGTGCAAGCAACCAATTTATTAAAATTATGCATATGATAAACAAAATTGCCAAACCATGCTAAAAGTCTCTTTATTTTTTTGTTCATGGAGATCATATCCCCATTCTCCGAAAATAACAGGGTCATGTTATCCTTGGCTGACATAGAATTTCATCCTGTGCAGGTGCTTCCTTCAAACCACCTTCCCATGTGACCACAACTATAAACCGTGGCTAAATCCTTCCTTAGCACTTTTCTGTCTCAAAGACCACCAATTCAACCCTTATCCCTCCTTTCCTCATCTCTCAATCTGCACATGACCACGAACATGACCCTGCGCTTAGCTGAAAAGCGCTTGTTCAGATATTCAGGACTTTAGAACTTTCCGCCAGGATCGAATCAACAGTCCTCGTCCTCTTTCACAATCAACGATCGAGATCCAGTTCGGGACTTAGCGCTTCGGGGGTCTCAACTTTCCTTGCTTTCCTCCTCCTTGAACGCTTTTACCTAGAGTTCATGTTCTGTCAACGGGTGTCCTCCCATAGATAAATGAATGTGAATCACTTCGACTCTTCAGGATTTGGAAGTTTTAAAACTTTCCTCTTGCACTTTCTCCCAGAGTTGTTCCACTCAAAGTTGACAATCCTTTGACGTGTGTATTCTAGAATCAATGATCGATACATACTCCAGCCTTCAGGCCTTCGGGAGTTTTTGACCCAACAAAATCTGTCACATCTTTCCACTCTGGAGTGCCTAGTCTCAGGACTGCACGATCTGTCGCCACGTGGTGAAATACTGGAAGTGGACACATGGCCCAATCAGGCGGGTAAAACATGTCACGTTCTAACTGGATTTTCAATACTCCAAATGCTCAAAACTTACTGACACATGGCACACATCCAATGTGTCCATGTCATCCCCAGTGACCTCAACAAGCCACGTCACTTCGGGAAATTTTGGGGTCCACATCACCTCCTGGTGATGTCATCGTGCCCCATCACTTCGACTCTTTGGGCTTCGAGACTTCAAGAGTTTCCATACAAGCACACTTCCAATTCTCTTGAAATTGAATTCCTGAACTGGCCAATCTGTTGCCATGTGTCCTCCTAGATCAGACGACTAAGATTCACTTCGGGTCTTCACCCGAATCCCATGGATCTGCACTGGGTGTCCTCCTTAATCTAATGGTTGAGGCTTACTTCGGGTCTTCGAACTTCAGAAATTTCAAATTTCAAAAATTCTCTGGCCCCACTAGCTTTTATCTGAATCCTTGGATCTCGTGATATGTGGCTCTCGGCAGATCAATGGCTGAGATCCTTTCGGGTCTTCGGGTTTCAGAAATTTCAAACTTCAAGCCCCTCAATGTACACGGGATTCTACCGCATGTCCTCTTGAATCAGACGGTTAAGGCTTCCTTCGGGTATTCACCCTAAATCCACAGATTTACGCCACGTCTCTTCTAGATCAGACGACCGAGATTCACCTTGAACAATTCGATGCTTGAGATTTAATTTGGACAATTCGACGCTTGACATCTATTTCGAATGATCAGACGATTGGGATTTACTTCAGCTCTTCGGTTCTCCATGCTTCGGGAGCTTCAAATATCAACTAAAAACCTCTCGAGGAGATTCCTCCAGAGTTATTGATCTGCTGACACGTACCTCACTCACTTCCTTTCGATTTGTGGGGGAATGCATTGACGGTTTGGAGTAACCCACTTTTCGCCCTGCAATTCTCCTGATGCTGACATGTAACCCCTTGGGGAAACCATGGTTTGGATTCCGGGACCACCTCGGGAAATTATCTACCATGAAAATTGGTTCTCTGCAATGCCTCTTTTCCGTTGATCTCACTCTCCAATGTGATCCGACGATTGTGACCTTAACCCTTTCTTCCTTTTCATTGGACAAC
This sequence comes from Picea engelmannii, assembly GCA_009831015.1. Classification (NCBI taxonomy): domain Eukaryota; kingdom Viridiplantae; phylum Streptophyta; class Pinopsida; order Pinales; family Pinaceae; genus Picea; species Picea engelmannii. The sequence goes on from ML780632.1 coordinate 116,678, forward strand.
CCCTGTTCGCTTGTCCTCTGATCCAACGATCCCGGATCTCTCTCGATCCTACATTGGTGATCACTTCCGAATTCAGAGGGGGACAGTCATGATCCTTTGAACCCCTTACAACTGATCTTTGACAATATAACTCCTGTGTAGGTTCTGCAATGCCATTCCTTCTGATATTTTCAATTCCACAGTCAGAATTCAATTTTGTCCCCGAGACTCTGACCAACATACCCAACCCATACTAGCCCCGTGTTTCAACCAAAAGCTCTGATACCAAACTGTAACATACCCAACCACCCACAGGTCGGGGTACACTACCTTCAAACTCGCCCTTGGACTTCTTTCTCTTACTGATACCCTTTTAAAATTTAAGGATGCATAAAAAGAAAGACTTTAATGACATGCACAACAGTAGTCAACAAGCATGCATAGTCTAAAGATTCAATTAAACAGTAATTAAATATACAATGAAAACACATTCATATACATGCAAATGATACCATAACAGAGAGTACTTATCTTTATAAAAATGTGACACCAACTGGCTGCAGACCAAGGACGTTCCACCCAATCGTAGACACTACTGTTCCAAATCTCAACAACAACATCACCCCCGAGCCAGGGCTATGAATCCACAAGGATGGTTTCACAGTGTTACTTGGATTTCCAAACCAGTCAGCACCCAAGCTCTCAGAGGCTTCCCATCTCTCACAACAATCCAAGTACCCAAGTCTCTTCTACCTAGCTTGTACCACCCAAGAGAATGAACCTCCACCCTTCTCTGCCACGCAGTCCCTCAGGCATTCCTTCTCATTATTCGGGCTCCAACGCAACTAGTCCAGAATCGAAATGCTGGAACTCTTAGGACTCGCAACTGTGAGAAATGTTGGACATAGGCCAATGCATCTCATACATGCAGGCCTCAAATCACGGTTGGATCACACCAGCAACCACTACAACCCACCATACCGTGGCCAATTCTTCAGCAGTTTGGTTCCCCTTTCCCAAGCCAAGATGCGGATGAGGATGGATCAATGAATGGGTGAGTGAGTGCATGAAAGTGCGTGAGGGAAATGAATGGTCGTACAGGAAAATCAACGAACAACCCATAAGTCAAACCCCCCAATTAGACCAGAAGTGAGTTTAAGTAACTTTGTGGGGAATCAAGAACCTCCTGGCCTTCCCCAAGAAGCTCAAGTAACTGATCCCCTCCCTTAGGAAAAAAAGGTAATTAACATAAGAATAAACACTTATCCCCTCAAGCCCCTTCTCTTATGGAATCATATCCCTCTATAACTCTATTCCTTGTCCGTCTAGCAGCCAGCCATGTATTTATTATTAATAATGATAAAAAACATTACATGTCTTGGGCACACTGGCCTTTTAATAATTGTTTGGGCACCCTAGCCTCTCAGCATTGTAACAATACATTATTTAAAATGGGGGTTCAAAACCCAGGGTGTTACAAAGAAGCACCCATATTTGGGAAGGATACGTCCATTCAAGATGATTCATAAATGTAAGTTTTTGACTTTTATCAAATTTTTGTCTTCTCAAATTTTTAGTTTAACCAAGTTCCTATTCAACGTTTTGATCAATTATTTTGAAATATATAGAACCCCTATATAAGCTTATCATTGTCTTAAATGAAGTACATTCAAAATTATTTAAGTTTATATCATGATGAAGACCTAATTTTGAACTTGAACATTTGATTATTTGAGAACATACTCTATCCCACATTAGAAACAGAAAAGGGAAAGTTTCTAAATTTTCTTCGATTGCATTCCTTGCTTTCTTGTCTAAGAATGACGTAGTATGAACATTTTTGTTTTCTACATACAACAAAGTGAATTTTTTCTTTCCAGGGTATTGTCAAACTCTTAACTAAATTGGTTACTAACCAAAAAAACCCACATTCAAGTAGATTTACAAATAAGCTATGCATATTGTATATGTGAGCTAGCTCACACATAAATTCAAAGAGCATTTGATTATATGTAATATGAATACATCCCAAACATGAAAGATTTAAATGGTTTTTGAAGAATGATTTAATATACATGTGCATATTTATGTTTTCTTCATGTACATGAAAGATTATATGAGAACATATATTCCACCGCAGAAAGAGGAGATAAGTATTTTTTGGAAGAATAGTTTTTAAAATGGAGATTTGTGAAATTTCATAGATATAAGTAGCTTTTTGGAAGAATGGATTAATATGAAGATTTACGAGTCCTTTAATTTGAAAGGGCATTATGGAATTTGATTAAATGACCACTGTAGAAGAGGAGAGAGGTATTTTACTGCTGAGAAGATTAATATTTTATTACTGAGTAAATAAGATCAAATAACATCACCTGGGATGAGAATTTCACCTGAAGGATTGAGACTTTATCCACAAGGAGATAAGTATTTATCTAGAAGAATGACTTAATATGGAGATTTGTGAACTTGATTCATACACAGTTCTATATTTATTTTCAGATTATTATCTAACTCTAACTCACAATTTTTTTTTACCAAGAACACAATTTTTCTCTTTAATTTTTTTTAAGATTTTAGATAAGATTTTACAAATTGTTTAAATCATGTATGCTTAATGTGGAGAGTAACTATATTAAATCTGTTTAACTATGGTTGGGTATGCTATTCTTTTTTATTGTTTATTTAATATTTAGTTACATAATATATGCTAATATGTGTTATTTGTTTTTTTATTATTATTGTTTTTTATTGTTACAGATGTCTAAATTATATTTGGTGTAAAATATGTTTACAATATATTTTGTGGGAAAGAGTATGTTGGAGGACGAGACTTAACTCTTTTGGTATGTATGCCAATTTTGTTTTAATCACAATTTTTGAATTCTATTTTATTTCGCATGTTTGAATTGTAAATTTTTAATTTTTGAATTCTGTTTTTTTTGCAGGTTTGAATTGCAGGTATGAAGTGATATATCTTAAAGTGATGACTTAGAGTCTAGAATTTTAGAGTTAAATGTCTTAGTTCCATTTTATCATCCTAAAACGGATGTGGAACCAATGTATTTTACAGTGTAACTATTCAGACTTTGATTATATATATATATTTCGTAATTTTGGAATTAAAAAAATCAATTTATTGTCTCATATTTGATTTCTCGAAGTTGATGGAAAAAAGTGTCAAAGTTGTTAGTTATGAACTAATGTTATGTATATTCTCATTTTTACAATGCATTAAATTAAGCATCAAACTCTTAAATACTTTTCTATTATGTATTAATTTAAATGCTTCATTTTATGTTCACTGTGACTGTTAAAAAACATATGATAAAATTCAACATATTTCAACATGGACTGTTATTGGACCTATGGGGATTGATCAAATTCAACATAAAGATGAACTCTTTGGCCTATCCTACTATGTATTAATTTAAATGTTTATTTTTATGTTCACTGTGGACTGTTCAAAAACACAGATAAAATATGATTGAAAATAGTCATAAAATGATATGGAATTTTTTATACATACCCTTTTTATAAATAAATAAAATTTTCAACCATATTTTATCTATGTTTTTGAACCATATAAAGAAGGGTATGTATAGAAAACTGTTATGAAGGGTATGTATAAAAAAACTCCACTCATTTTGTAGGATAGAATGATATGGAATTTATTTATAGTTTTGTAAGGAGTATCAATTCTAAAATATAATTTTAATTGGAAGATTATTTAAATAAAAAAAATATTTATGATAAGAAAATAGATTGAACTAATTTCTTGACAATAGATTATGATATAAAGATAGATTAACTAAAATAAATATTAATAATACGAGAAAATATGATTCTATTGAAATATCATCTAATAATTTTGGCAAAATAATTTTATATTAAAAGATTTATTTTTTTCTAGTTACTAATGACCCTGTTGGTTACATAGATGCACTTAATTAATAAAAAAAATTAAAGGAAAGATAGACATATGATATCTACTAAATAAATGAAAAGAAAAAATTAGAGTGTGAAATAATACAAGAATGTGTTGTTATTTATCTATTTAAGAATATGCAAAGCCAATAATACAAGAATGTGTTGTTGTTTATATATTTAAGAATATGCAAACCCAATAGATGGAAAAGAAAAAAGTAATCTGCCAAACATACAGATTGTATCATTGCATATCTATTTAAGAATATATGATAGTAGACAACACTTTAAACCATGCAAAACCTATTTGAGAATATATGGTAATAGAAAACACTTTAAACCATGCAAAGCCTATGCTAATATGAACTGCACTAAAAGAAAGAAATTTTCATGATCTACCAATTTCCTTTCAGATAACTTGTGTTTGATTTTGGAAGAAGGTAACTAATGTGGGACTCAAAGGAGGAGGTATGCATTCAAGCATTGTTTTTTAGACATGCCAAGGAACAAAACATATCTCTTGTACAACTCAGATAACATGTATGAAAGTGAATTACATTAGTAAAATGATTTGCAGGCTATGTGTAACACCTTGCTTCCCCCAGTCTGTAAAAAATAATTATGCTGGCCAAGAACTATGGCAAACTCAAGGATGAGAATGTGTGATTTTGAATGGACCTTAGTAAAAGGTCCATGAATGTAAATAATGTTATATATATATATATATATATATAACTGTTGAGAGGGGGATGTGCTAACAAAGAGACCACGATGGCTGAAGAAAGGTGGTGGAAGGCACCTGGAATGGTGGTGTTAACTTCCACCGAACCAAACCGTATTTGGTCTTCACCAGCCCAGAGAACCAAGAGCGGCTCGCTGGCCCCGAAATGAATTACTCACCAGGATGGTAGGTGAAGAGGCTCCTCATGAGTTAATGAAAGATGGGGGTGAACCGCCCATCCGTGGAGGCCTCAGACCTGACCACTGCGGGGGAATTTGTGCCACAGGCAACCTCACCGGGAAAGAAAAGGCAGGTAAAAGGTGTTTTGGGGGGGGACATGAGGGAGATCGTAGGAAAAATATTGGAAGAACTCTGGAACAAATTACAGAGTGAGTGATAGCAGAGAATAAGGACAGTAACCTTCGTTCTCGGTCACTGAAGAATAGAGACAAAGAGTCTCAAGCATCGTGGTTTAGCTTGGGGGTGGCTAGTGGTAAATCCATTCAGATTCGTTGAGCCTATGGTTGGGTGGAAACGAGCACCCCTCTCAGTAGTTGCATCACCTGGTGTTTTTTTGATAAGTGGTTTATATCTTGTATCTTGAAATTTATATGTTGACTTGTATGCTCATAGTCTATGCAATTATGAATGGTTTCAGTATAAGACTGTCTGGATGGTGTTTTGATCCGAAATGATGGCTGTATGCTTTTGTTTGGAAGACCACGCATGGCTTATGTTTATATATATATGTATATATATACTGAACTAATATAGATTTTGAAGTCTGTTCTCGGGAAATTTATTTCCCTTATTTTATCTCAAGTAATGCCTTTGATAGATCTTCCCACAGGGACACCCTTTTTAAAGTTTACCCAAGAATTTTCCAACGGATTTGATGACATAAGTCTGAAAAACCCTGCACAAGAGAGAATGGTATTCCTAGACTTCGATATTTTGGAGTTTCGACACCCAGGGTATCTAAGTGTGAGTACTCTTGTACTTGCGAGTCCCGAAACCCTGACTCGCGAAATCCTGAAATGATAGCATGGGGATGAATTTAGGACCTTTCGATGGTTCGGTTCCTAGGATACCCTTCCTCTTGCTAAATGCATGCATGATATTATTTCGGAGGATCTAAGGCCTGTTATGACCATTAAATTGAATGAAGGAGCGCAAGCGTTAATGCCTCGACCCCCTTTTTACCTTCGTAAGTGGCGAAGAAATCAAGACCGTCAATTTCAAGACCCATGGGGATACTTGGACCATCCAGCTGTAGAATACACGTGGCGGCCGGTAAGAGTTTCAGCTTTTCGGCACCTAGGAGATCAGAGGGTAAGAACCCTTGTCCTCATGACTCCCAAAATCTCGATATGCGAAATCCTGAAATAACAGTGTATGGATAAATAACAATATTTCGGTATTTCGACATTCGGAATATCCTAAGGGCGAGCTACCTTGTATCTGCAAGTCTCGAAACCCCGATTCATGAAAACCCGAAATGATAGTGTGTGGAGGGTTGAGGACATTTCGGTGTTTTGAAACCTAGGGTACCTAAGTGCGAGTTTCCTTGTACTTGCTAGTCCTGAAACCCCGATTCATGAAAACCTGAAATGATAGCGTGTGGAGGAGTTAGGATATTTTGGTGTTTCAACACCCAGGGTACCTAAGTGCGAGCTTCCTTGTACTCGCCAGTCCTGAAATCCTGATGGGTGTAATCCTGAAAGGACGATACATGGACATGTTATGATATTTTGGCATTTTAGAAATCAAAATACTCAAGGGCGTATTCCCTCGTACTCGCAAGGCTTGAAACCCCGACTTGCGAAATCCCAAAATGAACTAGCATGGATGAGTTGTGATGTTTCGGTGTTTCAGTACTCGGGACACCTAAGGGTAAATTCCCTTGTATTCACTGTTGTAGGAAAATCTCCCTACAGACAGGTAGATCTCCTCAAAGAGTTAGACTCTTAACTCTAAGACAGAAAGTGCTTATCATGGTCACTGACTTCCTTTTAGATCTAGGTGGACTAGTGTGTGAGAAGGAAGGAGAAGAGGAATACCTTTAATCGACATTTGTCCCTGCACACTCTGAGTTTAGCTCGAATCTTTCTCTCCTCGATGAATCCTGTAGACAAACAAAGTATGACCACTTCCTAATCTATCAAGGTTAGCCCTAAATAGATCTATCTACTAAAGAGACAAATTCATGTGAGATTGAACACGAATTAGAAACAAACATGCCAAGCAAATCATATTAATGAGGACAAAACAATGCTTACAGCTGTAGATGGATTGCAGTAGTCCTTCCAAGTCCTCCTTATCTATCCCTTTCTCAAAAGATCCACGATTTGAATGAAGATAGCTTCACCAATTGCTCCCTATGAGATCATAGGTCTCTTGTTTCCAAAATATCTTTGTTCCAGCACCACTTATGAGATCATAAGTCTGGTGTAATTCTCCATTTCCATCTCTCTTTCACCATGATAAAGTTTGCTTATATAGCCTTGGAGAGGCTTTAACCACTTGAGATATCCTTGGGGAAGTTGAGGATTTGCCTCCTTCAGTTGAGGATCTCCCCTAAGATCATGGATTGATTGAGGATTCGAGCTCAAATGACCTCCAAGAATGAATGGATCCTTCCCCCATTCATCTCAACCACTTAACCACTACCCAGAATAGGTAGCACTCCCTCAAAAGGGCCATCAAAGCGTTGTAGCGCTCCCTAGTAGGCTTTAGGGGGGAGCCAACGCTCCCTAAAGACACCAACACTTCCTTAGAATGGATAAAGATCTTTATAACGCTCCCAAACAGTGAGAGGGGGGGTGCCAACACTCCCAAAAGAGGTATAAGGGAGCGCTCCCCTCCAAAAACTTAGTTTTTTGAGTGTTTTCAGATGGCAAAAGGTTCATGAGCCTGTTGATTCATTTCTCTTCTTCCAAATCAGATGTTTGAGGTGTTTTAAGTGTCCTTCTCATGTCGTTATAGGCATGACATAGGCATCATGGTAGTATTTTTTGCTTGACACTTGCGACACTTGTGAGCAACATGCGACACTTGCGACCTTTGTAATGATGACACTTGTGACACTATCAAAGTGAGTATTTTTGATGTGTAACAGATTGCCCCCCAAAGTATGAAGTTAGAAGACAGGAACTGATAACTGAAATGATTTGTAGACTTTCAAGCAAGGGTATAGATGCAGAGAACTTGATAGAAGATGCACACAAACATCCAACAAATATTATGACATGTTTCAAAACCCAAGGCAAGCATACCTATGCTTGGGTGATCAAGACTTGCAAGATATGGCCGCCATAAAATACACTGCGGATCCATAATTGTATTGATAAAAAGGTATAGCCACCGAAAATACACTGTGGATCTATACTCCTATGACCTGAATTGATCATAGCCACGAGGAATACATAGTGGATAGCCACGACCATGTCATTATTCAAGAGAAACTCCTTCGCAACCTGGGCAAAGTATATATAAGAGTGATCACTCAACCCAGGGTCTTCTTACCGATCCCAATGTAGTACGAATCCAACCATGTGAATAGATGTCTCGATGTCGAACATGGCAGAAACCACTTGATTACCGGTCAATGATGTAAACTATTAACAAGTGTGAGGGAGATCACCATTAATGTCAATGATTCCCAAGGTACCCTAGTACATTCCAATGAATGTGAATGGATGAGCTGAGGTCGAACATCCATGGAATCATCCGATCATAGGTCAATGATGTAAACCCACTGTCGGACGTGAGGAGGCCTGCCATTGAGGCATGCAGGTCCCAAAGTACTAACTAGTTTCTAATTTTGATTCCTGGATAATGTGTTGAAGTCGACATGAATAGGCTCGTCGAAGGAGGGGCTTGATGTATCCCCCATCAACGACACGAAACAGACATAGAGATGTAATTGGAAGATCAAATAAACATGGACTGACACGGGTATTGAGACAATATATTTGTGATGGTTGACTCTCAAGGCGGATACTTCCCTTGAACACTGAGGCACAACAACAGAAACATGGCATGGACCAAAACTTTATGATGCAGTGGATACTGTGACTTACGTCGGGTGACCCAAAGGAGTAAAGGAAACTCAAACGATTGGCTCAGTCCAGAGGTTCAGTGGATTAAGATGTGCGCAAAGACAAAGTGTCGTGTTCAAGGGAGACTCTACAAGTTATTGGGTGATGTTCTCAAAAGACTGATTGGCTTGTTTCTTTCAATTTTTCCCCCATCCAGATAGACGAGTACCTCTTTTTAATTTAACGAGATCGAGGAGGGTAACACATGCTCGATAAAACTCACCTTTGGTAAGTTCCTCTTCCTTTGTTTAACGAACTAGAAGAAGTAAGGGTTTGATCCCATATGGGCCTGTCGATGTTTGCTTTAACGAGTCCAAAGACAGAAAACTCAAAGGTTTTTCATGATTATAGAGTCTGGAAAAACAATTAAAAGCGAACTCTCTCAATTCCTTTTTCGTAAAGTAGTCTAATGAGACCGAAAAAGAGATAAACTATCGCTCAACAGACGTTTTCTTCAAATACTTTAACGAGTGTGAAGAGAACAAGGTCGCTCGGTAATCTTTTCATGTTTAGAGAGTCTAAAAAGAACTTAAAGATAACTCCAAGGTTGTCCTTTTTCGTAATGTTAGTTTCGCAAGGCCAAAAAAGAGATAAAATATCACTCAAAAGACACCCTTTCAAACCTTTTAACGAATGGGAAAGAAAGCAAGATCATTCGACAATCTTTTCATGTTTAGTGAGTCTGAAAAGAGCTTAAAGAAGACTCCAGGGGGTTCCTTTTTCGTGTATCCATACAGGTCCGAAAAAGAGATAAAAGTTTACCTGGATGCATTCTCATGTATTTACAAGCACGAGAAAGAACAAATACTAAGCTCAGTATGCCCCTAGCTTGAAAGCTAGTGGCTTAGCTCCAGAAATATCATCAAAGGCTGGAGACATGCCCCCCAAGCTTCAATTCATTCACCGACTTTGAGGTTGTCACCAATTTCTGTGCTAGATGGAGAAAAGGGATACAGATGGAGGAACTGAAGGTTCAAAAACGAGACTTAACGAAAGACTCGACTCGACATCTACGATATCTGACGAAAGACTCAACTTGAAGGGAAAGGTAATTGTTTCATTTTTTAACGAGCTTGACACAGGAAAAGAACTATGCTCAAGGTTCCAGGTTTGATCCCCAAATTGTTGTTTCATTTTTTAATGCGCTTGCTACAGAGAGGAAAACTATGCTCAAGGCCTCTATTTCATTTTTTAACGAGCTTGCGATAGAGAAGAAAAACTATGCTCGTTGCTTCTTCTTGATCATGGCTTCCAAGAGGATAATGCTCTGGAAGGATACCATGTCAAGGGACAAAACTTGGTCATGGATCCCAAGAGATATTTCTGGATGGAAGATAATCACTCTGGAAGGAACACATGTCGCGGGTCTTGGCAGGGGTAAGGATATTAGACTCTAGTAGCCCTACCGAGGAGATCACCATGTCAACTACCGGATCCAAATCATCGGGAGTTGAGGTCATGGGAGACAACACCACATAATTGACATGTGGCGAAGGTGATACTGTCAGCATATAAGAACCACTTAGGGAGGTAACCCAGTCAGGGCTGATGAATGAAAGTTGATCAATAGTCACAATTCTTCCATCGTGAGGGAAAGATATCATGTGGAAAAGAGTGGATACAATAGATTTCATGGCATAGACACAATCCCGCCCAAGGAGTAAAGCGAAATCCAAGGGGTCTCGGACTACCATGACATCAATAAAGACAGATTTCTATTAAGGTCCTAACCCGCACATAGGTAGATCAATGTATTTGGATGTAATAAAGGTCAATATTAATAAGGCCTTTCAATAAAATAGAATAAGATGGATGTAAGAAGACCTAATAGAAGCTTCTGATTCTAGAAGGATCTTCTTCTAGATGCTTCTCTTAATAGACATATTTAGTATGAATAAGGGTCGAGGGTATGAAAACCCTAGCTTGGAGATTATTGTAACAAAGCACTGCTCTATTGGAGTTTGCCCCCTCAAAGAGGCCTGTGAACATGGTTTTCTGAATCTAAGTGCTATTTCTATAGCAGTTCTTATATCATTTCCGTGTTATTGTGGAGATTATGCTGGATATTTTACTTTTATTCTATCATTTCTAGCATTTTATTTCTGTTCTGCATATTTTGTATATCTGGTATCTTGCAAGTGGTATCAGAGCACTTTCCTTGGCAGAAATTGTGGGTATTTTTTTTTCAGGGTAGAGATGTATTCCGGCATCTTTAAGCCACAAAGATCTTTCGTTATGCACATAAACCCGTGGTTGAGGGATTCATACACGCAGGAAATACAAGTGGTTCTTAAGCGCATGTTTGTTGTCCACCCTTGTAACCCCTGTTGGTACCCCTTCGAGTAGTAGTACATCAGAAAGCACCTGTGTACGGATCGACCTAGATTTCTTGAAGCCCTCTTTAGATAAAGCTATCAGCCGTCGGACTGCTATAGTGTCACCGAGAACATCACTCGGGAATATACTCTCTAGTACCTGGGTAGTCGGGTAGTATGGCTAAGGGTACGGTCTATCCTCCTTAGTTAGTGCCCTGAGATATTGGGTCGAGTACTACTGTTGGACCCCACACGTATATCAGAGAGCTATAGCACAGGGCAAACCCTTGTCTATAGAACCCTTGAATACCTAACCCTTGGGGAACATAAACATAAACAAATTAAACTGGCGAGATCTATTGCCACGCATCTGTGTTTGGGTTTCCAAGTAAATACACATTTATTTCTGGTTAAGCATTTGGGGATTTAAGCACTGCAACATTCTTCAGACCAAAGTATAACCCCATAGCTGTAAAAAAAAAAAAAAAAGTCTGGAAATTTTTTCACCATTATTTGTGACCTATTCCATTAGATTCATCTCTTCTCCCTTATCACATTCATCCATATCATTTTTCTGCAAAAATTTCTGACACCGGCCACTCCCTTTTCAGTTCACCCATCCTCATGGCACATACTCGTAGCCAAGAACTGGAGTCTCGCTTCAACACCTTGCAATCTAGTTTCCTCGAGACCCAACAAGAAGTGAAACAACTCAGTGCTACTATTGCCTGTCGTGATACATCCATTGATGCCTCTGTAAATGCAGTCGTGCAGTCCGCAATGGAGGAAGTCAAACATGAACTGACCACCCAGCTTGAATCTATCTTTGCATCACTTTGCACCAAACTCAAGATCCCTACCGATGACTCTTTTCCTGATGCACATACAAAGACTGAAGGTGAAATTTCTTCCCATCCCTTTCAGCCCCATCACTTTCAATGAGATATACGCCTTCCACGGGTGGATGTAACAAAATTTGATGGCTCGGACCCCACTGGTTGGGTCACCCAAATGGAACATTATTTCTCTCTCTACAACATTACAGATGACTTGGCCAAACTCCAGTATGGTGTTCTCCATCTAGATCAAGAACGCTGGTAATGGTGGCAATGGAGAAAAACTTCCCATCAAGGGTATATTGCTTGGACCCAATTTGTGACTAAGCTTTATGAAAGATTTGACACTGACACCAACCATTTGGGCCATTTGAAAAAATTGAAGCAATCAGGCACGGTAGAATACTTTATAGTTGCATTTGAGTGCCTGGCTTTTCGATTAGAAGGCATGACTGATGCTTTCTTTTGAGAGTGTTTTATCAGTGGCCTCAAAGAGGATATTCGGGCCCATGTCCTCATGGCTTGACCTATGACTTGGGTGGAGGCTACTAAAAAAGCCAAAGAAGCACAACAAATTGTTTCCTCTCAAAACCATAATCCTTCCTTTATCCCGCGCCCTAAACCAGTAAACCCCACTACTCCCTCCGCCCCAGTAAAGATCCAAAAATTGACCAGGGATGAAATGGCCGAACGCCAACTCAAAGGCCTCTGTTATAATTGTGATGACAAATATTTCCCATGCCACAAATGTAAGGAACAAATTATTTTTATGGACATCTCTGAGGATGTTCCGGAAGAGGATGATGACACTCCCTTTGTGCTCGAGTCGTCCGAAATCCCTGTCATAAACCCTCCCCCCGAACCCCCCGAAGTGGAACCAATCATTTCTCTCAATGCTCTCACCAGCTTCTCGCCCCCCCAAACCCTCAAGTTAATTGGTTACATCAAGCACCGAAAGGTCATCATTCTGGTTAATAGTGGTAGCACCCACAATTTTATTCATCGTTGCATTGCCCAAGAAGCCCATTGCTACATCCATGCTGTCAACAATTTCCAAATCATGATTGCTAATGGTGGTTCTATGAAATGTGGTGGGTGATGTGAAAATGTGTGTCTCCAAATCGGTGACTACCACCTAAAATCCCATATGTTTTCTATTGAGATGGGTGGTTGCGACATTGTGTTGGGTGCAGACTGGCTAAGAACTTTGGGTCCCATTCTCATGGATTTTCATAACTTAACCATGCAATTCGACCAAGGAGGCCACCAATATAAATTCCAAGGCATCAATGCTGGTTCACCTGAGGTCATCAGTTCTCATCGCATGGAAAAATTACTCAAAAAATGTCATTCTGGTGTCATTGCCCAACTCCATGCCATACAAGCCACAGAGACACCCCCAGTACCCCAAGACCTCCAAACCCTCCTTTCTAAACATCAAACGATATTTTCCACTCCCTAAGGATTCCCTCCTTCCCGTGGTGTTCACGATCATTCCATTCCCCTTGTCCCAGGAAGCCTTCCCCCCAATATCCGTCCATATCGCCACCCCTTTGCACAAAAAAATGAAATTGAAAAAATGATCTAGGAACTCCTTACTGCTGGCGTCATCCATCCTAGTATGAGCCCTTACTCGTCTCTGGTCGTCATGGTACTAAAGAAAGAAGGTTCTTGGAGAATGTGTCCTAACTTCCGTGCTCTCAACAAACTGACCATCAAAGACAAATTTCCCATTCCTGTCATTGATGACCTCCTGGATGACTTGAGTGGTGCTCAATTCTTTACCAAACTTGATCTTCACTTGGGCTATCACCAAATATGTATGAAAGAGGCCGACATTCCCAAAACTTCCTTTCGCACTCATGAGGGCCACTATGAGTTTTTGGTCATGCCCTTTGGTTTGTGTAATGCCCCCTCCACCTTCCAGAGCCTCATGAACCATGTCTTCCGCCCTTTTCTTTGTCAGTTTGTCTTAGTTTTCTTTGATGATATCCTCATCTATAGAAAAACCTGGATAGACCATCTTACTTATGTGGATCAAGTTCTCCGCCTACTCTCTCAGCACCAAATTTTCTTGAAACAATCCAAATGTGCTTTTGGTGCCTCAGAAGTAGAATACTTGGGTCATCTAGTGGGAAAGGATGGCGTTAGGGTGGACCCAAAAAAGATTGAATCTATGCAAGACTGGCTGCACCTAAAGACTCTCAAAATCTTGCGTGGATTTTTGGGCCTCACAGGGTATTATCGCAAGTTCGTTAAGAACTACGAAAAGATTTCAACACCTCTCATGGCTCTCCTCAAAAAGAACTCTTTCACCTGGACTCCAGCAACTGCTCAAGCTTTTCACACCTTGAATATGACCATGTGCACCACTCTGGTTCTGGACCTTCCTGACTTCACAAAGACCTTTGTGTTGGAATGTGACACCTCAGGGAAAGGAATCGACGTTGTCCTTATGCAAGAGGGTCGACCTTTGGCCTTCACTAGCAAGCAACTGTCTGAAAGGAATCTGGGCAAACCCATTTATGAAAAAGAAATGTTGGCAATTCTGCATGTCGTTGAATTATGGCATCCTTATCTCTTGGGGCAACGATTCCAAACTAAGACCGACCATCAAATCCTTAAGTACTTTCTGAAACAACGCATTTCCTCCCAGGAGCAACAAAAATGGGTAACTAAGCTCTTTGGATATGATTATGAGATCATTTACAAGAAGGGAAAAGACAATGTTGTGGCGGATGCACTATCCCGAAAATATGAAGACGAAGGATCCCTTTTTTCTCTTTCCTTCATTGTACCTGACTGGCTCCAAGCTGTGTGTCAGAAATGGATTCAAGATCCCAAAATTTTGCATCTGATCCAACAACTGCATAACAAGGCTCAGGCTCCCCCAGGGTACTCATGGCTTCAGGATGAGCTTCGATACAAAGGTCGCTTGTATCTAAGTAAACAATCCAAGCTCAAATCCACGGTACTTTCTAAGTTTCATGCTACACCCACAGCAGGGAACTCAGGGTTCACCAAAACATATGACCGAGTCAAACGTTCTTTTTTCTGGGATGGTATGAAACAGGACATCCGTAAGTTTGTTGTTGAATGTGAGGTGTGTCAACGCAACAAGGGATAAACCGTCAAATCTCTAGGCACCTTCCAACCGCTTTCGATTCCCCCTTCTATTTGGAAGGATATATCTATGGACTTTATTACAGGCTTACCCAAATCGGGGAATAAATTAGTCATAATGGTGGTGGTGGATCGCCTTTCCAAGCATTCTCATTTTTGCGCTCTTCACCACCCATTTACTGCATCCACGATGGCTCAAATTTTGATGGATCAGGTCTTCAAGCTTCATGGCATGCCGAAATCGATTGTTTCTGATCGAGACCCAACTTTCACAAGCAATTTCTAGCAAGAACTGTTTAAGATACAAGGCACACAATTGCATCTTAGCTCAGCCTATCATCCCCAGACGGAAGTTGTCAACAAGTGTTTGGAAACATATCTGAGGTGCTTTGCCTCTGAAAAACAACACCAGTGGGCTCAATGGTTACCCCTCACCGAATGGTGGTACAACACTACATACCATACAACCACTCGCATGACTCCTTTTGAAGCGGTATATGGACAGAAGCCACCTTCAGTTCTTTCATACTTACCGGGTACCTCGAAGGTCCAAGCGGTTGACCAAACACTTACAGTCCGAGAGGATATCCTTCGTACCCTTAAAGAGAACTTGGTCATGGAACATAATAAAATGAAGCAACAAGCAGATCAAGGTCGCTCCGAACGTCAATTTGCAGAAGGGGATTAGGTGTTTCTGCGACTGCAACCATATAAGAAAACTTCCCTCAAGGTCGTGCAGTATCAGAAGCTCGCACCTAAATTTTATGGCCCTTACACAATTCTCAAGTGGGTGGGACAAGTCGCATATCAGTTAGCTCTGCCCAGTTAGTTGAAGCTCCATCCTGTTTTTCATGTTTCATGCTTGAAGAAGGTGATTGGAACTAGGTGCCAAATTCAAACCAACCTGCCCGAGTTAGCTGAAGAAGGATCCATTTGGCTACAACCAGAAGCAATTTTGGACCAACGTGAGCGTCACCTGCATCAGCGAACCATCAAGGAAGTGCTAGTACAGTGGAAAGATATGACTTCAACAGATGCCACTTGGGAACCAACTACCATTTTGCAGCAGTTTCCACATCTCAAGCCTTGAGGACAAGGCTGTTTTTTAAGGGGGCGGACATGTTAAGGTCCTAACCTGTACATGGGTAGATCAATGTATTCAGATGTAATAAAGGTCAATATTAATAAGGCCTTTCAATAAAATAGAATAAGGCGGATGTAAGAAGACCTAATAGAAGCTTCTGCTTCTAGAAGGATCTTCCTCTAGATGCTTCTCTTAATAGACATATTTAGTATAAATAAGGGTCGAGGGTATGAAAAACCTAGCTTGGAGATTATTGTAACATAACACTGCTCTATTGGAGGTTGCCCCCTTGAAGAGGCCTGTGAACATGGATTTCTGAATCTAAGTGCTATTTCTATAACAGTTCTTATATCATTTCTGTGTTATTGTGGAGATTATGCTGGATATTTTACTGTTATTCTATCATTTCTATCATTTTATTTCTGTTCTACATATTTTGTATATCTGGTATCTTGCATTTTCCCTCCCAAAGTTACAGGAAACTGAGGAAGGATCCCTAAAGGTTGACTGGTTCTTCTGTTAAAAGCCAACAGATTCTGTGTAACCGGCACAAGCTGAGGACAACCCAAAGCATGCCAAGCAACTGAGGAAAAAATACTAACGGATGCACCTTCATCTATCAGCATTTGAGGAACGTCCCGACCACAAACCTGTACTGTAATCTGAAAAGGAATGTGAGAGGGAAGACGAGGTCTAGTTAGTGCACCCCAATAAAAAAGGATGGTCTCATTACTTGGAGGGGGTTTTGCAGGAGAACGAGGAATGCCCCCCAACATGGTAGAGTCTGTATTAACAAGAAAAATGTGGGCAGTATCGGGTTTACTCTCTAGAGGGAGAGTAGGATCGATCAATGGTGGACTTGAATCGACCTCTTTGGCACTCTTCAGAGGAAGAGTGGGATTGACTGAGGATGTAACTGGAGCAACCACTTTGGCACTCTTCGGATGAAGGGTGGGACTGACCGAGGAAAGGACTAGATCATCCACTTTGACATTCCTCAATGGAGGAATGGGATCGACCGATGGTGAAACTGGATCATCCACTTGAGTTTTATTCTCCAAGGGAAGAAAGGGGTCGACGGGTGGAAACAGATCAACCGCTTTGGTGTCACTCTCTAATGGGAGAGTGGGATCAACCGAGGATGAGAACAGATCAACCACTTTGGTGTCACTCTTTCGATGAAGAGAGGGGCTGATCGATGATGAAACTGGATCAGCTACTTGGGTTCGTGGTTCAATCGAGGAGGAAACTAGATTGACCATCTGATCAATCGGACTAACCGAGGATGGAACTGGATTGACCAGTCCATCGACTAACGATGGGTTGGGAGAAAGTTTACAATAACTTTTTGGAAGTTGAAGTTTTTCCAAAAGAGAAGAAGCCTCATCCATGCGAGGACAAAGGTGAGAGTAATGATTACCTTTACATAACATGCAAGGGAACTTGACAGTTTGCTTCTTCTTACCAACCTGAACATCACTAGTTGATGGGGTATCATCGACATGACCGAAAGAGGCCGATGACATGGAGGACCACATTTCTAAGACCTGGGTAAGACTGGGGCAATCCCTCATAAAGTGGTCACCTTTACAAAGGCTGCAAGGGAATTTGGGTTTTGGATTCTTCATTTTAATCTTGTTGACCTCATCAACACTCCCAGTACTATCAACAGTAACTAGTTTCTTGGATCCAACATCAGATGTTGTTGGGGTCTTGGTCCTTTTCGGGCTCTTCTTCTTCTTCTCTTTCCATTTCTTCTTCTTCTGATCAACCTGATTACTTTCTTTAGAGCTTTCACTAGGTGAAGAAGGAGAAGTGGGAGGATACTTGATGGACGAAGAAGGTGAAAAGTCGACATGAGGTTGATGTGTGGGTGGTGTATTGACATCCAAAGTATTAGGTGCAACTAAAACATTGGGAGGATTCGGGATCACCAGAGTGGGGAACAACCAAACTGGTAATCCAATAGTGAGTCCTAGAAGACTCAATGTGGCAACATAAGGAGGACCAAAGTTTCCAAATGAAAGAAAGGTATAAGGTTCCCCAGGATAAGGGGTTCCTCCATTGGTATTCCCAGGATTCAATGCCATTAACACTGACTCGACCTAAGGTCCACTAAGTAAAACAAACAACACGCGCTATGAATATGAGAAGCAATCAATCAAACAAACCTTCCTATGATGAAACCACTAGTTGGTGATGAAATCCAATGTCACGAGATCAAAATAGGAAGGGGTAGGGATATAGTGGATGGATCAGTTACGTTGGCGACCTGATTAATGGACTTACGCCTTGGTGTAAGCTTCCACACAGTAATTGTGGATTTACCCTCCAAGGAGCCCGAGTGAGTTTGACCAACGTCTGTTCCAGGTACATTGAGATTTCCCTTCATTGTCACCTTGTGTGAGACCCTAAAGATTGTGGCTACTAAGGTCACCAACTCGTAGTCATTCCCTGGCTGGGTACAGTCAACAGTCCAGTTGGAACGTATGGGCAGGATAACAAGTCCGAAATCAGCCTAAAGGCTCCCACACATAATTGTGGGTATACCTCTATGTGACCCCCAATATACGATCCGACCACTACAAACAGTTGAACCGCAGAGGGATACTCTCCGTAACTCACCTGAATGCAACCTCGTGCGTAACCCCTGTGTGAGAGGGGGATCCTAGCAAGCTAATATGACAATTGGATTTTACTCTCCCTACCGCAATACACTAAGTTTGTTTGATATCTTTGGAAAGTTATCCTTTCAACCTATTCCAAATCCCTACACCTTAAACTAATGTAGGTTTTCTAACAAAGATGTAAAAAGTTTGATAAATTTTAATTAAGCATTGATTTTAATGGCTGTTGTTTACTCAGAGGGTGTACAAAAGTGAAACTGATGGAATGATGACTCAATTGCCAAAAATATGCATGAAATATGATAAGCAATCGTTTCTTTTCAATGAACACCTATTTAAGGGAAAGAGGAAGAGTCGTTTTCACTATCAAACACTTGATAAGGAATGCCCTCAATCAATTTTGTTCTCAATTAAATCCAATATGATGCTACAACATTTCAGAAATGTAAACTAATCATTTAAGATGTACTTTTGTCATTTTCATGTGAATGATGATCAATTCAATGAAAAATTTGTCCTGCCAACTACCCTTTCAGATCAAGGAGATTCAGATAAGAAAATGCAGATTTCGCACAAACAACACACCCTTTTGCAATCAAACAAGAGAAAGAAAATAAAAAACGCAAAAGGAAGGAGAAATAAATTGGATCATATGACCTCAAAGAACCAAATGAGAAGAGTTACAAACTTCTGATGTCCTTCACTAGAGTTCCTGCTCAGTCGGATAGGAGAGAAGAAAGCAGTGGATCGATTTCAAGCTCTCAACAGTAAAAACTCAAAAAGAATGAAGAAGGGCATAAAATCTGAACAAAAAGGTGTTTACTTCTCAGGACGATCATGTCAAAGGTCAAAAGAAGAATCATTAAATCACAAGGCAGCTCAGCAAGTAAGAAACAGGGTTTTTAACCTCAAAAAATGTATTTTTTTGAAGGGATTTTGTGAAAAAAGGGGCTGGCGCTCTGGTGCAAGGGACACCAAGGCATTATAAAGGTCTGTCCAACACCTTAAGGGAGCACTGACACTCTACTAATATGGGTATAGGGGCGCCAGGCTCAGAAACTCACAAAAATGTCCAAAAAAACCAAAATTTCAGTCAAATTGTGACAGTCAAGCTGAGTGTGATGGGGTAAAGAGTCAATCAGCAAGTGAAATCAGATATGAAGGGGTGAACAAGGTATGAAAACAATCAAAGGTTAATACAATTTCTATGAGGAAAAATCAAAACCAAAAGTTTCGATTCGATTCCCCAGTGGAGTTGCCAATTTCTGTTGTAGGAAAATCTCCCTGCGGACAGGTAGATATCCTCAAAGAGATAGAATCTTAACTCTAAGATATAAAGTTCTTATCATGGTCACTAAATTTCTTTTATATCTAGGTGGACTAGTGTGTGAGAAGGAAGGAGAAGAGGAATACCTTTAATCGACGTTTGTCCCTGCACGCTCCGAGTTGAGCTCCAATCTTTCGCTCCTCGATGAATCCTATAGACAAACAAAGTACAACCATTTCCTACTCTATCAAGGTTAGCCCTAAATAGATATACCTACTAAAGAGACAAATTCATGTGAGATTGAACACGAATTAGAAAGAAACAGGCCAAACAAATCATATTAATGAGGACAAAACAATGCTTACAGCTGTAGATGGATTGCAACAGTCTTGCCAAGTCCTCCTTGTCTATCCCTTGCTCAAAAGATCCATGATTTGAATGAAGATAGCTTCACCAATTTCTCCCTATGAGATCATAGGTCTCTTGCTTCCAAAATATCTCTGTTCCAGCACCACTTATGAGATCATAAGTCTGGTGTAATTCTCCATTTCCATCTCTCTTTCACCATGAGAAAGTTTGCTTATATAGCCTTGGAGAGGCTTTAACCACTTGAGATATCCTTGGGGAAGTTGAGGATTTGCCTCCTTCAGTTGAGGATCTCCCCTAATATCATGTATTGATTGAGGATTCGAACTCAACTGACCTCCAAGAATGAATGGATCCTTCCCCCATTCATCTCAACCACTTCACCACTGCCCAGAATAGGCAGTGCTCCCTCAAAAGGGCCATCAGAGCGTTGTAGTGCTCCCTAGTAGGCTTTAGGGGGGTGCCAACACTCCCTAAAGACACCATCACTTCCTTATAATGGAAAAGGAGCTTTATAATGCTCCCAAACAGTGAGAGGGGGGGCACCAGCACTCCCAGAAGAGGTATAGGGGAGCACTCCCCTCCAAAAACTTAGTTTTTTGAGTGTTTTCAGATGGCAAAAGGTTCATGAGCCTGTTGATTCATTTCTCTTCTTCCAAATCAGATGTTTGAGGTGTTTTAAGTGTCCTTCTCATGTCGTTATAGGCATGACATAGGCATCATGGTAGTATTCTTTGCTTGACACTTATGACACTTGTGAGCAACATGCGACACTTGCGAGCAATCATGCTACACTTGCGACGTTTGTAATGACGACACTTGCGACACTATCAAAGTGAGTACTTTTGATGTGTAACATTCACCAGTCCCAAAATCTCGATTAGAAAAATCCAAAAATGGTCTAACATGGATTTGAATCCCGATATTTCGGTGTTTCGGCATCAGGAATATCCAAGGGTGAAGTCCCTTGTACTCGCAAGTCCCGAAATCTCGACTTGCGATATCTCGAAAGATGGAGTGTGGAAAAGTTATCATATTTTGGTATTTCGGCACCTAGGGAACCTAAGTGCGGGCCCCAAGTGTTTGCCAGTCTCTAAACCCCCGACTCGCGAAATCCTAATGGATGGATTCTCGAAATAGTGAAGCATGTTAGAGTTTGTTTTTTCGGAGTTTTGGCTCCCTGGAAACCCAGGTATGAGACCTCCTATCGTCGCACATCCCAAAATCTCGATGGAGTAAAACCCTGAAAAGTGGAAGGACATGTTTTAATCCGAGGCATTTCTAGTTATGACAAACTATTGGTTCCCTTCGTATTTCGACACTTTGAGAGACAAGAAGGAAAACACAATACATGTATCGTGATTTCTTGAATCGTGAAAGCCGACGAGAACCTCTCCGGTAAGACCTATGGTCATAGCCATCGATCATATGAGTATGGATAAGGGATGGCAGGGTCTGTATCAGGTCCCATAGGGATTCGGGGAATTCTATTCCTCGGTGAAAAGAAGGAAAAATCCAAAAAATTCTAGTTCCCGTGGTGGGTGTGTTACAAATTGGTATCAGAGCATGGTTACAACACTTGGCCTGCTTGGGCTCATGAACAAGTTGCGCAGAAGGTCCATTCGAAACACTCCTAAAAGGAGTAATCCCCTATCTTAACCTTCCTAATAAAAAGACGAAGTTAAGAATGAAAACTCCTATTGTGTGTGTGCATGAGAAAAATATGAAATATGTACTGGTTATAAAATAATATGAACATTGACTAACAACCAACGTTTTTCCTTTTGCACACAAGCGAAAGATCAACCGCGGGAAATTATCAACGTATAGAATGGTGACTCACCATGAAGTGGGGGAGGGATCCCACAATCGAGATGAAGAGTCTGATGAAAGGAAGGTAGTAGGGACCCCTCCAGATCTAGCCGAGACTGTGAGGAGTCTCATGGTTGAATTACAAAGCTGCAAGGCTGACAATGAGAGGATGATGAAAGAACAAGAGAAACAAACAGGAATTAATGCAGTTTTACTGTAGAGCTTATCTGACTTACAAAGACAAATTCAACATGAACCTGAGGTACAAAAACGTGGTCAAATAAGTGGCCACACTGAAAGAAGCACCTCGAGAAAGGTCCACCCCAGAGATAAGGGACAAGTGTCGGACAATTCTTCTGGAAAGGAAGATGGCGACCCAGAGGGATCTTCTAGCAGTAGAACTAGTTCTCATTCCCGAGGAAAACGAAAGAAGCAGAAACTTTCCAAGGGTCATAAATTCGAAGAATTCAGGAAGGCCAAACCACCCTCCTTCGATGGTGAAATAAAGAAAGGGGAGGAAGCAGAGGCCTGGCTACTTGGATTAAAGAAGTATTTCAGAGTCCATGACTTCTCAGAAAATTTGAAGGCCCGAGTGGCCACCTTCAACTTGAACGAAAAGGCTTCCATTTGGTGGGAAGACCTTAAGAATGTGAAAGGGGTTCGTGAAGAGGACCTGTTTTGGGAGAAATTTGAGAAATACTTCCGGAAGAAGTATTTGCTGGAAAAATATTTTGACGAAAAGACTAAAGAGTTTTATGAACTCAAGCTGGGGCAACTCACCATAGAGGAATATGTCAACTGATTCCTCAAGTTGGTGAGGTATGTACCCTACATAAAAGTGGAAAAGGCAAAAGTACAACGATTCATCAGTGGACTACCTAAAGACCATCAGAACATGATTGAATTTGATGAACCAAAGACCCTAGAAGATACTATCCGAAAGGAAATATATTGTTATGAACAACTTGGGCATCGAACAAAACCTCGCGAAGGCTGGAAACCGAAGAATAGTTCGGGATTCCAAAAAAATGGGTTTAAATCCCCAATATTTAAGGACTATAAAAAGAACTCAAGGATGAGCTTCCCAGCCTGAACTGTACACCAGCAGAACTTTCCCTCCTTGAGCAGAAATAAACTTTCTAGATCTGCCCCAGTAAAGACTGATAACCCAAAGAGAGAACCTTTGAAATGTTGGAGTTGCAAAGAAGAACATCTACTGAGAGACTGTCCACACCAATAACAGAATAGTCAGAGAATTTACAACATCCAGGAAGCTACCACCGTCAATGATGTGAGTAGGAGTGTGCCACAAATTTATGAAGCCTTGGATAATAACCAAGCTGACCACCAAGCTTCTATGGTGGAAATAAAAGGTATGATTTCCAACCATCTAGTGTCTATTTTGATTGATCCTGGTTTAAATTTGAGTTATATAACCCCAAAGGATGTTGATAAATGTAAACTACAACCACATAAAAACACCAAGCCATGGTTGGTACAGTTAGCCACTGACACCAAAAGAAGGGTAGCAGAGGTCATACTAACCTGCCAATTAATGTTGGGTGAATTCCCCACCCAAGCAACCCTTAACATATTACCCCTGGGATCGTATGATCTATTGATTGGTATGGAATGGCTAGTCGCCCATAAAGCTAGATTGGACCGTTACCATAAAACCTTAGAATGTGTAAGTAAAGAAGGGAAAAGGATAACCTTTGAAGGGGTCCGAAAACCTATCTCGGTGAGACAAATATCAGCTCTGCAAATGAGAAAGTATTGTCGAAAAGGACGTCCCCTATATGTAATACAGGTGTTGAAAACTATTGAAGATGAAAAACCAAGCCTCGAAGACCACCCTACCTTGAGAGAATATAGAGATGTGTTTCCGGAAGAGGTACCAGGTCTACCTTCGAGAAGAGACATAGACTTCTCTATAGAACTTGCACCGGTAGCAGTGCTGGTATCTAGGACACCCTATCGGATGAGCACACCCGAGTTAGTTGAACTCAAATTGCAATTAAGAGAAATGATGGATAAGGGGTATATACAGCCCAGTGTGTCTCCATGGGGAGCACCAGTCCTGTTTGTGAAAAAGAAGGACGAGACCCTTAGACTGTGTATAGATTATAGACAACTTAATAAGGTAACCATAAAGAACAAGTATCCCTTGCCCAGGATCGATGACCTGTTCGATCAATTGGGGGGTGTGTCTATTTTCTCAAAGATTGGTTGTAGGTCAGGATACCATCAAGTCCGAATTAAGGGTGAAGACATCCATAAAATTGCCTTCCGGATGAGGTATGGTCACTATAAGTTTGTGGTAGTGCCATTTGGGTTAACCAATTCCCCTTCCACTTTCATTTGTTTGATGAACAATGTACTCAACAAATTCCTAGACAAATTTGTGCTGGTTTTTATTGACGATATATTAATTTACTCCAAGAATAGAGAAGAGCATGAAGAGCATCTTAGGCTTGTGCTGCAAGTGATAAGAGAACATCAGCTCTATGCCAAATTCAGCAAATGTGAATTCTTCCAAAAGCAAATACATTACCTAGGCCATGTTCTATCCGAAGAAGGAGTAGCAGTAGACCCTGACAAAATTAGGTCTATCATGGAATGGCCTACCCCAAAGGATGTTTCAGATATTAGATCCTTTACAGGATTAGCAGGATACTATAGGATATTTATAAAAGGATTCTCCAAGATTGGTTTTCCAATCACTGCCCTCCAGAAGAAGGGGACAAAATTCACATGGACACCAAAATGTGAAGAAAGATTTCAAACCCTAAAACATCTACTGACCCACGCACCCGTGTTGAAGGTCGTCGATCCCGAAGCCAACTTCCTCATGTGCACAGATGCCTGTAAGGAAGGGCTCGGAGGAGTCCTTATGCAAGGAGGAAGTGTGTTCCGCTATGAATCCCGAAAATTGAATGAGCATGAAGTCAACTATGTGACCCATGATCTAGAGCTGGCTACCATAGTGCATGCCTTGAAAATGTGGAGGCATTACCTCCTAGGAATAAAATTTGTACTTATGACAGATCACTGTGGATTGCGATATCTGTTTGACCAACCAAAGCTCAATGCTAGACAAGCTAGTTGGATGGCCCTCCTTAGCGAGTTTGATTTCAAAATCAAACACATTAAAGGAAAGGAAATAGGGTGGCCAATTCCCTTAGCAGAAGTATGAAAACAATTCACCTGGAAGTGGTGAGCACCTGTAAGATGGATGTCAAGGAAAGAGTCAGAAATGCACAAGAGATAGACACATTCTTCCAGACCATGACCTCGTACCTACAGCAAGAACCCACGGGGATAAAGTATGGAGGCTGCCAGATGATGGAAGGAGGTCCACCCACTTACCGAAGTAGATTGTATATTCCAGATTGTGACAACTTGAAGAGGTTCATACTGGATGAACTACATAAAAGACCCTATTCTGGTCATCCAAGATACCAGAAAATGATCACAACCACTAGGAAACAATTCTATTGGCCTGGATTGAAGAACGACATAGCTGAGTACCTATGCAAATGCATAGAATGCCAACAGGTAAAAGTAGAACACCGACACCCAACAAGATTATTACAACCTCTACCAATCCCAGAATGGAAATGGGAAACCATCTCCATGGATTTCATCACTGGATTACCAACCTCGACCAAACAAAATGACGCCATCATGGTAGTGGTGGATAAATTGAGCAAGTCCGCTCACTTTATCCCCGTCAAGTCAACTTGCAAGGCAATAGACATCGCTCAGGTATTCATGAAGGAGATATTCAGACTGCATGGTATGTCGAAAGAGATCGTGTCTGACAAAGACACAAAATTTACTTCCAACTTTTGGAAGTCATTGATGGCTGGTTTAGAGACCAAGTTACTATTTATCACTGCCTATCACCCTCAAACCGACGGATAGATAGAAAGAGTGAACCAAATACTAGAAGACATGCTAAGAATGCATGTAATGCATCAACCCAATAAGTGGGAAGATTACCTGCCACTGGTGGAATTCGCTTACAACAATGGCTACCAAGAATCCTTAAGGATGAGTTTGTTTGAAGTCCTTTATGGTAGACTGTGCAACACTCCTGTTAGTTGGAGTAATCCCATAAAAAAAAATTCTTTTGGACCCGACATGTTGAAAGAAATGGAACAACAAGTGACTCAGATAAAACAAAACCTGAAGGTCACTCAGAATCGACAGAAAAGTTACGCCGACCAAAAGAGAACTCCAAGAGAGTTCAAGATGGGAGACCATGTATATCTCAGAGTTAGGCCCAGGAAGAGTTCTCTGAAAATGGGAACTTGTGCCAAGTTGGCACCTCAGTATTGTGGACCCTTTGAAGTTCTAGATAGAGTGGGACCTGTATCCTATAGGCTAGCACTTCCTCCCACAGTAAAAGCACATAATGTTTTCCATGTTTCATTATTGAAGAAATATGTACATGATTCTAATCATATAATGGATTGGTCTGTGATCCAGGTGGAGCCAAAGTGAGAATTCCTACCAGAACCTCAATGCATATTGGACAGAAAGGAAACCCCACTCTGGAACCAAACCATTGCACAGGTCAAGGTGCAGTGGAGACATTTTGGCCCAGATGAGGCTACATGGGAAATAGAGGATGCCATGAAATAGGCATATCCGATTTTGTTTACCTCTGTACATACATGTAATATTGATAGATAGAACATTGAGGACGATGTTCCTTTAAGGGGGAGGGAATTGTAACACCGTGTTTCCCCCAGTCTATAAAAAATAATTATGCTGGCCAAGAACTGTGGCAAACTCAAGGATGAGAATGTGTGATTTTGAATGGACCTTAGTAAAAGGTCCATGAATGTAAATAATGTTATGAATATATATATATATATATATATATATATATATATATATATATATATATATATATATATATATATATATATATATATATATATATATATATATATA
>ML780632.1:153372-166082 GCA_009831015.1 Picea engelmannii
TGGCTGATTAAATTAATTTGGCATCGACTTGCACCCCTTTAACCCATGTTTCACCTTTGACTTGGAAAGTGTCCTCAATCGTTCCACTCGTTTGACTGTACGATTCACTTTATTGGAGGTGGCTCCTTTATTGGTGACCGATGGCTCACATAGCAGCTCTCTCTTATTGTTGGGGACTAGTTTGGCCCCACATGTATCACCTTTACCACAACTATGAGATCGGGCTTAGGATTATATTGTGCTAAAGCGTTCAACATTAATTATTTTCGCCCTTTAAAATTCGATGGGTTATTTCATGATCACTAAGTAAAGGGGCGACCCCTTTTACATATGATGTCATTACCCTTTTATTATAATCTTAGGATAAGGGTCGACCCCTTCTCTTTATAATATAAAATGATTTTTTCCTTTTATCACTTACCATATAACCTTTACTATGCTTTTTCATTGACCCCTTATCCGGATTTTTCCAAACCCACGTAAAAATCTCTGAATTGAAAATTTTTGACACGTGGGTTTTGTCCGGGACGTGATTTATTTATTCTCTATAGCTAAATTTATCATTGCATGCCAATGAATGGCCTTATTATGCCACATTACCCATAAACATACCTTTGTGACCCTTCGACAACTAAGTTTTTGCTTCTAACCTGGCCTTTTGCCAAAATTTCAATGTGGCACGTCGAGTGCACATCATAATGGTGAATCTGAGCCATTGTATTTTTGGTCTCAAGACCCCATGCATCGAGTTCATGATATGCCCTGAAAACTGTGACACGCTGCAATTTGTGAGACTACCATGTTGAGAACTATAAAATGATAAATGCACCAAGGCCAAGAGATGCATAGAGACTCTAGACACATGACCATGTGGGAAATGACATAGGTTCACAAGAAAATGGGTTGGAATATCCCTCCAAAGTGTGATCACTCCTACAAAATCATGGCTCTGCAAAAACTATGTGTCCTAATAGATCCACCTCAAGACCTCCAATCCTATCCAAGATGAAAGGCGATGAGAGCAGGGACTAGAAGGATTGGGTATGGTCGACCTTCAAGGCCTAAGAGTCCATATATCCTCCAAATTTTCTACAAGGATTTTTACTTGCATATTTGGGCTTACAATGTTGTAGCCAAGTGAAAATCATAGGGTATCTCCTAAGGAGGTAATAGGGTCAAAGAAGGAAGATTTGTTTTTCTTATTTTGCAGGTTTTCAAAACAAAAATAACAAAGACGACCGCGACACTTAGATAAACTCTTATATATTTTTTAGTATAATTTGAAAAAAATGATTGTAGATCTGAATCCATCTTTGAAAAACAACCAATTTCAAAAAAGAATCGTCCAAATCAAAGTTTGGGATGTCCATATATCATTGATTTAAAATCAACATCTTTTTAGGGATTTTTAAAGGTTGGCCATGTGATTTGCAGGTTTCTGTAGAATTTCGTGCAGAATTTGAAAAAATCAATTGTAGATCTGAGTTCTTCTCGAAAAAGAAACCTATTTAAAACAATAATTTGTTTGAACTCGAGCTTCAGAAGTCAATATATCGTTGATTTAAAATCAATAATTTTAAGGATTTTTTAGTGACACTCATGAGACTAGAGAGATCATAACTTTTGACATGGTGCTTAGGTTGTTTCCAAATGAGTGTCATTGGATAGAGTATTTTCAGAGCTTTGATTTTGTATATTATATGTTTCGATTCAAATCAATATGTCGTTCTCTATGGCCTTTGTAAATTTTCTCTCTCAAGCCCTAATGGACAAGAAGCTTGGCAATATGATATTTTTTTTACAAAAGGAACTCCAAATTTGGTCTCAAAAAATCCCAACTATTAAAGAGACAGTCACTAAATGTCAGGAGACAAGTGCTAAATGTGACGAGACTTGTATTATGTGACCATATGCCCTTACACCAAGGAATAATATAACTGAGAAAGATATGCTTGGTATATTTTGAGGGTGATTGTGATGATTGGTATATGGATAGTTGTAATTTTTTTTATGACAACTACTTTCATATTCTATTTAATGAATCTACTCCACCTTATGTACATAACATCATAGAGAGAAGTCAAGGGCCTTCTATGAATACTATTTTTCAGTTCGTTTACTCTCTTGTGCTAGTGTGTTATGTGGATGATTTTTTGTATACGGATGGATCTACATATTTGGATCCACATGACTAGTGTATACATTTGGAGCACCATTTTCAGCTCACTATTGAGTGCAGGTAACTTTAGAGGGGAGTACACATGAGAACTTGGACATGGGACCTAGGTTTAAGGTGGAGCTTGGACTATTTCATCATGGTGGCTACCACTTATACGTGGGACCTTGGTTCTATAGACTAATTTATCATTATGTTCCACACTCATCCATGGGACCCTATTATATGATTGTACTTCCTAACAACCAACATTGAAGACAATGCTTTTCTTAGGGGGGTGGAATGTAGTGTATCTAAGGGGGTAATATGGGGTACCTAGAAAGGTTCCCAATGGAAATAATAATGTGGTTATGGTGTATATGGACATAATTTCTAATAAATAAGGCCCATGTAATAGTGTGAACACAATAAATGTTAGAAGGCTTACTATAATGTTTTTCCTAATCAAAGATTGCTTCTCTAGAATGTTCTTAGTAGGTAGATAGTAAATTATATAAGGAAGTATAAGCAATGTGATGAAGCAAGGTGAAGAATATTTTTATTGTAATAAGCAAGGATTTATTGGGAGTGCATTCCTTCCATAAGGAATAATAGATGTTGTTACCCTACCTAAAGGGTTTTGACTACATTCATAAGTTGAATATTTTATGATCTATTGTGTGATCCTTTATTCTAGAGTTAATGTCTGTGTGATTCTATTTTCATGTCTTAGACATGTAAAATTTTTTAAATTAATTTAGCTACTCATCTATGAATTATATATAAACAATGGTAATTTCGATCTTTTATGGTTTGCATTTACCACTAATACTAATGGATTTATTCAAAATATAGTCTCCAACTCATAGCATCCTTCCCATGCCATTTTATACCATCGCTTCCATCTTCATTATGATGCATTGCAAACACATGTTATTTGGAAGGATATGCAATATATTTTTCATAAATGGGTTTAGTAAATTCTTTCCTTTAAGTTGGTTGCTTTCAAAGGCAAGGGACCTTCCTTCTTGCATTAAAATTGCACCAATTTCATCGCCTAAGGAATCAAACTCCATAATAAATGTTTTTGTGTAGTCAAGTATGGCTAGCACATGAGTTGTACACATAGCCTCCCTAGGTTTTTCAAAATATTTGGTTACTTCTTGAGTCTAAGAAATTTTTTCCTTCTTTAATAATGTTGTTATAGGTGTTGCGATTTGACCATAGTTTCTTTCAAAATTGCAGTAATTGCTTTTCAATCCTAAGAATACTCTAATTTTATTCAAGGTTTTGGGAATTGTCCATTCTATCGTAGCTTTAATTCTTTTAGGGTCCACTCTTACACCTTCATGAGATACAATATGATCCAAATATTCCACTTCTTGATCCCTAAAGGACAATTTGGAAGGATTTGCATAAAGTTGTTTCTCTTCCAAAATTTGTAATACTCTATCCACACGTTGTACATGCTCTTCCCAATATTTGTTGTAGATTAGTATGTCATGAAAAAATACTAACAAAAATTTTCTAAGGAAGGGTTTGAAAACAAAATTCATCAATATTTGCAATGTTGAAGGTGCATTAGTAAATCCAAATGGCATAACCAAGAACTCATAATGAACTTCATGTTTTCTAAAGTTTGTTTTGGGAATGTCTTCCTTCATCATTCTAATTTGATTATATCCTGAACAAAGATCCAACTTATTAAAGAAAATTTCTCCATTTAGTTCATGTAATAATGCATCAATGACACGAATAGGAAACTTATCTTTGATGGTCATTTTGTTGAGTTGTCTATAATCTAGACAGATAGGCCATGAACCATCCTTCTTCGTAACCATTACTACTAGGGAAGATAAAGAACTTTGGATAAGTTGAATGATGTCCACCTCTAATATTTCTTGGAACATACACTCAATCTCACTATTTTGTGCATATGGATACCTAAAAGGCCTAATGTTAGGTGGTACACTTCCTGGTTACAAATGAATAACATGGTCATAATCTTGATCTAGTGGAATACCCTTAGGCACCTTTACAAATACCTTGGAATGGTTGTTGATAACTATTTGGACATCCATTGGAGCAGAGGATATAGATGTGTTAAATTCTAGTGAACACAATTGTCCAATTACACCATAGTGTCCCTTTTTGAGTAATTTTGTCATGCTATTAGAGCTTATCAGCTTACAGGGTTTCCCTTGGATACCTCTAAGCTCAATTTAATTTCCCTCTGAGAAAAATATCATGAAAAGATATTGAAAATTAAGGTTCGTTGTTCCCAATTATTGTAACCATTGGACCCATAATACAACATTAGCCCCACCCATTTGGATGGAAATCATGGGAATATCTAAAAAATACTCCCCCATATTGAGCTTAATATTATGGAATTTCCCATAATAATTTGTGGTCCCTCAATTTGCAATCATTACTTGAAACTTTGGTGTTGGAAATACAAAGAAATTGAGATCTTTTACTAATTTGTAATTGATGAAGTTATGGGTACTACCAGAATAAATCAACAGTGTTACCTTTTTATTTTTGATATATCCTTGTATCTTGAGGGTTTGTGGATTACTGATGTTAGACAATGCATGACAAGATGTCGTTGGAGTAGTCTCTTATAGATCTAGATATTGTGATGATTCCAATTCTTGATCTTCTTCCTCTTCAGTCAATGTAGAATATTTTTTTCTCACTGCATTTATGTCCCTTACTATACTTATTGTAACAATTGAAACATGGTCCCTTTTCTCTTCTGTTCATCCATTTGTTGAGGTGTCAACCTTTTTGATTGAGGTACGATGTCTTTGTACATTTTACCCTTGTACAATATTTACTGAAGCAAATTTTCAGTAAAAGAACAGAAAAGATACAATGGAAAATACAAACATTACACAGAGATTTTTCCCCTAGAAACACAAACTGGGAAAACCGACATATTCTATATTCATTCATAGCTTTACATTATTTATAATAAAATATACATATAGGATCCAGCGACATCCAAAACCCTAACCCAATGACATGGATTAGTCAACAACCCTAATTCCTTAACCAGAAACAGAAAACCATCAGCAAAAACCATGTGCCGAAAAACCGCCCAACAATGGACACAAAAATCGAGGAAACATGAAAAACAAGGAAAAATGCGACATGTTTCCCGAGGTAAAAACCATGTGTCGAAAAACTGCCCAATAATGGACATGAAAATCGAGGCAACACGAAAAAAAGAGGTAAAAATGTGGCACATTTCTCGAGGCAATTTTGTTTCCTACAAGGGGTTACAAGGTTACATAGTCAACAATCCAGGGAAGAAATGGCCATGGATCCTCTACACCAAGAGAAATTCTCAGTGCTCATAGATTTTGTTAATGAATCTGCAACATTCTTCAAACTATCCACCTTCATCAATAACACTTTCTTTTCCTAAACCATGTCTCTCACAAAGTGATATTGAATATCAATATGCTTTGTATTTGAATGATAAGCTAGGTTCTTCACCAAAATAAATGGCACTCTGACTATCACAATATATCCTTATAGCTTGTACCAACCCAATACCTGAACACAATCTTTGTAACCATGCTGATTCCTTACTTACATGAGTGGCTACCATGTATTCAGCTTTTGTAGTTGAAAGTGCCACTACAACCCGTATTTTTCTCATCCAAATTATTTCTCCTCCAAATAGGTTAAACACATACCCACTTGTATATCTATGATGATCCAGATCTCCAACCCAATCTACATCCACAAAGACATGTATATGCAACACTTTGTCCAATCCTGGTCTTCCTTAGTAGCAGAATCCATAGATAGTAGTGCCACAAAAATACCTAAAAACCCTTTTTATTGTTGTCCAATGCCCCTTCCCTCGTTTTGAAATATACCTTCTCAAAACTCCCACTTCATGTGCAATGTCCAGTCTAGTACATATCATTGCATACATCAAATTTCCAATTGCACTCACATATGGAACATGAGACATGTCCTTCTCCTCTTTGGTGCAGCCCCCCTCCTTCCCTAGTGGTTGCGTGACCTCCTGGTCAAGGATCATTCAAAACATTGAGTCGGATCGACTCTTCGGCCCCTGCTAGAACCCAAAATAGATTTACATAGTCCCCTTATCTTCTTAGGAGCAGGTTCTATGTAACCCGCAGGCCCTTTCCTTGGTGATCTTGGCAACTTTAAACTAGTGGGCATTATCTCCTTCCGCTAGGCCCTCTCCTCATGCGATCTCGGGTTGTGACCAGAGGCTTAACCCAAAAGGCGCTTATTTCGGTCTACGAGCTTTCTTGCCTCATGCTGCGACCAATTATTTCGGAGGCACAATCCTTCGAAACGACAGAAACAAGATCGACTATCCATGCTCTTTTCTGAGATCAAAGACCCACAATAACCTCGAGCTCCAATGCTTTAGAAAGTTCCAGACCACCTCTCACAAAACCCTCTGGAGTGTTAAGTCTCCAGACTAGTGGATCCTCTGCCATGTGTCCTCCTTTACTGATGGATATGATGACCTCGTGATTTCAAGCTTTAGGAGTTCTACACACTCCGCCCTCATCTTTCCTCCGAAGCTTGTGGATATCCGCCACCTGCCTTCTTTGGATCCGATGGTCCAGATCTCTTTTCTCTTTGCGACTTCACGAAGATTGATTTTTTCTTCACGCAAGACTTTCATAGCTCTACCTTCCAAACTCTCCAATCTGTTGACATTTGTCCTTTTGATCCGATGATTCATATCATCTCCACACTTCACCCTTCAGGATTTTTTAACTCCTTGCTTCTCTGCTACCCTCCAAAGTGTACAACCACTGGAGTGAGTGACCCTCCACCATGAGTCCCTTCGAACGATGGACGATCCCAATCTACCTCAGTACTTTTGGAATTCAGCTATCCCACTCTCCTTGTGCACTTAAAAAGGATTAAGGCTCATGCAATTACCTCTGGATCCAATGAATGTTGATCCTTTAAGCCCAGATCCGATGAATGGGATCTTTATTTCTTCTTGGTGCACTCCTTCAGGTGTATGGACATGGAATTTGACGGCCCAGATATCTTTATGCAGCTGACCTAATGGTTTTTGTTGCTCTTCCTCCTATCGCTAGTCAACTTTCCCTCCAATGGAGGATTTCTCAAAATTTTCAAAGGGTTGGCCTTTGAAACTTCTCCTGCAAGTTTGTCTCCTCGACCTTGACTTGTTCTTTGAAAACGCCACTCCTCCTAAGCTTTGGCACTTGAAATGTTTGCCTCTATGCACTCCTTGTGTTGTTTCCACAAATTGGACCGGTAAAGGTACTTGTCCTCTGTGCACCTTGTAGATTCTCTATGCACACTTGAACTCTCTCTCTTGAGCTTTGCAATTGCTCGACCTTCCAAGGGACTCAACCCTCTGCTCTCTCAAAGGGTTTATACACCTTTCTAGCACACTCTGCGCTCTTTTCTTCTAAAGCCTCTACCAATACTTCAGCAAGATGTTGGCCTTGTGCATTCCTTGCACAAATTCACTCCTTGAATCCCAAATTCCTTCAGATTCACTAATGAATCTCATGCATCCACTCAAAGAACACTTGCAAAGCTCTCCCACAAAGTGTTCAACAACTCTAGTTCCTTCAACCTCTCCCAACACTTCAGAATGTGTTGGTTTTGTGCACTCCTTGCACTTGATCGAAGAACTCCTTGTTGATCATGTAGAGTATTCAACAACTTTGGTTCACATTAGCTTCAACTGCTCAAACCTCATAGATCTCTATCCCTTTGTTCCTCAAAGGGATATATGTGCCCCCTTGGAAAATTATGCTCAAAGAACTCCTTGTTAATCTTATAGAGTGTTCAGTAAGTCTATGGGTATCTTCCCCTTGACACCCTTATCTTCCTCTAAACTTGAAACAAAGCTCACTTGTGCACACTTTCCATGCTCAATTCCCACCTGGCAGAGTTCTACAAAATCTTCATCAATTATGCTCTCTTTGTGCCTCCTCTGCACAATCTCTCCTCCAAGGTGTTCAGTAACCTTGAGGCTCCTCTCCAAGTATATGAATTATCTGGGTGTGCCCTTCTGGCATGTTCTTTTGTTACAGTATGTTTAAGGGTATTGGTACTCCTTGCACAGCCTAAATAACCCATAAATAATCCAGCAAACTCACAGACATGGAATTTTTTCTATCCATGCAGATGGAAAACTATCATACACATCTACAACATACATTCATAAAATACACAGAGATAACACTCATAAAACACATAAACGCACAGAAAACTCATAGACAGGAAAATTGCTCACTTTGTATTAATACGAATGTTTGTTTACAATGTGTACAACCTCATACTACAACAGAGTCTTGGCCCTCTCCTCTCCTTATTCTCTTCCTCTCTAACTTACTAATGAAATTTGATACAAAGATGTTTTTTAGAAAAGAGGGGCTCCTTAAGCCTTCCCTCCAACTACTCTAGTGGTGTCTAATCACCATTTACAACGCCTATCTACTGAGGAAAATTACATTGAATGATCATTAACAATTCATATATGAGGCAATGCTCTAGATCTATCCAACTCAATCCTATTAAAGGAAAATTCATCTACTGCATGTACAAAGGCATCAAATCGGCTCTATCAATTCTTACAACATTTAATTGCTTTTAATTACATTTAAATTTTAAAATTGAGGGAAAAATGAGAGGGTTGGCGCCTCTCCCCTCCTTGAATGCATGTTGATGTGCTAGAAAGCTGGCACATTGTTGAGGTGGAACAATGATCCTGCATCACTCTTCGTGTGTCTTGGGACACTGATCCGCAGATAACTTTACACCAACAGGAATAGGAACCTTGATCGGTTTACATTCCTGCATATTAAACCTCTGCAATATTGTCTCAACATATTTTCTCTTATTTAACCAGATTTTCCTCTTTTTCCAATCTCTTTTCATTTCCATGCCCAAAATGAAATTTGAAGCACCAAGATCCTTCATGTCAAATTTAGAGGACAACTGATTTTTCACATCTTGGATAATCTCCTTGTTGTTTCCTATCAACAACATGTCATCCACATACAAGACCAAATAAATCAAATGATCACCAATTAATTTAAAATACACACAATGATCTTCTTTGCTTCTTGTGAAACCAAGTCCCAACATATAAGTATCAACTTTTTGATACCAAATCCTTGGTGATTGTTTTGAACCATACATGGACTTTTTCAGCTTGCACACCAGCTCCTTCTTTCCCTTCACAACAAATCTTTCTGGCTTCTTCATATAGATTTCTTCTTCCAGATCCACATGTAGGAATGTTGTCTTCACATCCATCTATTTTACTTCAAAATCAAATGTAGCAACAACAAATAACAAGAATCTTATAGATGTTAACTTGGTGACATGAGAAAAAATCTCACCAAAATCAATTCCCTCAACCTAGGAATAACCCTTTGCTACTAACCAAGCTTTGTATTTCTCCACTTTTCCTTCTACATTAAGCTTCTTTTTAAATACCCATTTGTTTCCAATGGGATTTATTCCAATCAGCAACTCCACTAGATCCCAAGCCTCATTCTTATCCAATTCTACCATTTTTTTGTGCATGTCCTTTTTCCAAAGATTTCCATCCTATGAATCCACTACCTCCCTAACAGTGCTAGGATCATCATCAGTAATAGACAAAGCAAAATTTGAATAGAAATCAGATGGAGTATACCTTTCTGGTAGCCTTCTTTCTAGAATCGATCTCCTCGATACTGGAGCATGAGGATCTTCTTCTTTTGATTCTTGTTCTTCTGTAGAGTCTGATTCATCATCCTTTAAATCAAACTCTATTTTCTTTGGTTCTTCCTTACTTGGTAGGACTTCTTGTTTAACAACATCCTTCATTTCTCTAGATACCACATCTCAGCTATACACTACCTTCTTAGTTTCTGGGTTCCAGAGATTATAACCTTTGAAACCATATTTATACCCAATAAAGATACACTTTTCAGCCTTCTTATCTAGCTTACATAAGTTTTGATTTGGAACATGAACATATTCCTCACAACCATATACCTTGAGATGTGTGAGAGAAGGTTTCTTACCAGTCCATACCTATTGTGGAGTCTTGTCATCCAGTGTTGATGAGGGTGATCTATTGACCAAGTAACATACAATACCCACTTCCTCTGCCCATAATTTGTTCCCTAACCTAACACCACTAAGCATGCACCTTTATTTTTCCATCAGCATCCTATTTATCCTTTCTGCAACTCCATTCTGATGAGGTGTATATGGAGTAGTCTTCTACCTTGCTATACCATACTTCTTACATAATTCTTCAAATTCATTCCCACAGAACTCTCCGCCATTATTTGTCCTCAACACCTTAATTATTTTTTTTGTTTGATTCTCAACAAGAGCCTTGAACTCTTTAAACCCGTTAAAGACTTCATATTTCTTCCTAGTCGGGAAATATATCGAAGTATTCCTCGAGAATTCATCTATAAATGGGACATAGTACACAGATTTTCCCAATGATGGGACCGACATAGGTCCAAAAGCATCACTGTGAACTAGATGTAAAATTCCTTATGCCCTCATTGCACCAGAGGGTAATCTTACCCAATTCTACTTCCCATGTACACAATGTTCATAGAAATAAAAATCCAAAGAGAAGTTAGACATACCTTCAACCATACCTTTACCATGTAGTAGTCAAACACCCTTCTCTCTGATATGCCCTAGTCTTTGATGCCACAACATAACCTTTTATCCAGAGACTGTAGGAGTTATTTCTTCTTCAACTCCAATATCAGGAACAATGGAACTATAACACCCATAACTAATAGTGTTTCCATGTATCTTGTATAGAGTTTCAAACCAATCTCCTTTTAACAACACCATTTCTCCTTGAACCATCCTGCAAGTTTCCTTTTCAAATATTGTTTTTACCCTTGCATCATCCATTTTTCTTACAGAAATCAAATTTCTATCCAATCTTGGGATGTGAAGAACACTAGGTAGTGTTCTAATCCTTCCATCTATGAATCTCAACTTTACTTTTCCTCGACCTATGATTCTGGTTGTCGAGTCATCACCTAGGAAAATATTACCTCCATCATACCTTTCATATTCACAGAACCACTCCCTATGGGGAGTCATATGAAAGGATGCACCTGAGTCAACAAACCATGCCTCATGATCTATATGTGTGATTGAAGAAGCCAAGTATACATACCCTCCTTCTTCCTTGGAGTTATTTTCTTTTGTAGAAGGAGATTCTCCAAATCCCTTCTTTTTCTCAACTTTGGATCTACACTACTTCTTATAGTGTCCTTCTTTTCCACATCTCGAACATACCTTTACAAACTTTCTAGGATGTTTATATCTACCCTTAGACATAAATCTTCCACTTGAGAACTTAGATCTATTTCTTTCTTGGGAGCATCCTCTTGCAAATAATGTGTCTATGCTCTGTCCTTCCATATTCTTCCGTCTCATCTCCTCCAACAGCAAGGATGAGACCACTTCATCAAAATTAAATGAAGTTGTATTAATACCTATGGCCACAACTAGAATATCCCATGAGTTTGGTAAAGAACACAGTAAACTGATACACTTATCTTCATATGAAATTTTAATCTCAACAAATACTAACTGACTTACCATAGTATTGAAGGAGTTCAAATTCTCTGCCACTGAGTCTCCATATCTCATCCTCAATTTATACAACTTATTTCTCAGGAATATTTTATTTACTAGGGACTTAAACCGATACAACTTCCCCAACTTATACCATAAATCTTTGGTTGTAACTTCCTCTGACACTTTCAGTAATATTGAATCTGAGAGACACGGATGAATTGTTCTCTTCACCTTTCGATCCAAATTTTTCAAGTCATATGTTGAATTTACTGTAGGTGTAGTACCTGAATCTACCATGATTCACTGATCTTTGTCCACCAACAGATCTTCCATATTGAGCTTCCACAACTTAAAAATTTTCCCATTAAACTTCTCGATCTCCATTTTCGAATTTCTCGCCATTTATTTTCACCTGAAAAATCAATACCACAGACCTCCCACTGTAACAAGACTTATCACAGTCATGGTCTAAACCCTTGACCACAAAGGCATCCCCGAAACCAACAAATCTTTGGTACCAAATGTATATTTTAACCTTGTACAATATTTACTGCAAATAGATTTTTAGTAAAAGAACATAAAAGATGCAATGGAAAATACAAACATTACACATAGATTTTTCCCCTGGAAACCCAAACTAGGAAAACCAACATATTCTATATTCATTCATATTGTTACATTGTTTACAATAAAATATACATATATGATCCACCGACATCCAAAACCCTAACCCAATAACTTGGATTAGTCAACAACCCTAATTCCTTAACTGGAAATAGAAAACCATCGGAAAAAACCATGTGCTGAAAAACTTCCCAACAATGGACGCGAAAATCAAGGAAACACAAAAAACGAGGAAAAAATGAGGCACATTTCCTCAGGAAAAACTTTCTCTGGGGTGCTTCCCCCAAACCCCTACATGGGAGGATTTTCCCCCCCC
>ML780632.1:193517-232122 GCA_009831015.1 Picea engelmannii
GGCCAAACAACTCCACACCACAAAACCAAATGTTGTTGTTCACAAGAAATTATTGTCTTGAACCATCAAAGTTTCACATTGTCACTAAAGTTCTACTCTTTTAAGGTGCTTGATAAGCAAGGGGAAAAGTTCTTCTCCTAGTAACCCTCGTTGAAATGGATCTTCATGGTTCCCATCTATTCGGTTAATTTTAGGTTTTTGTAAGGTTGTGGGTCAATTAAAACACCTCCAAAATCCTTGGGCATAGTGGAACTACATGCGGATCAAGGTCATACATAAACCTAAGATAAAAATTCCAAAATCTAATTGAAATAGTATCCAATTTATTCCAAAACTTTGGAACTCTTGATAATTTTGTTTGATTTGATTATAGTGTGTACCCTTTCCTTCAGAAGTTGTGCATAGGGGTTGACATGTACAATTTTCCCTTCTAGAGCTACTCAAAGGGTGTAGAAATAGGGCCAAAACCCTCACATGCTCCATTGATCAAGACACACCCCAAAGTTGATTTAGTCCTATTTGATCATTGTTGAGTTACCCAAAGCACATATATTTTGGGATTATTCTAGATTGTGGACTCTTTCTTTATGTAAAAACCTGACAATGATATAGGAAACATGTAAAAATGTCTCCTTCACATGAGATTGATAGCATTTATATTGAGCTTAGTGATTTTTGGATTGGTCTTGAAGATTTGGAGAGATCTTGGATTAGTTTTTCTCACACAAAGGAAGGCCAATTTTCTCCTTTGTACACAATTTCCCGTTGCTTATGGAGGATTAAGGAGAACCATTGGAGAAATATTGAAGGACATCATTGAAGATCATTGGACATGAGAGAGCTTCAAAGAGGATCTACCTTTGTAACAATGCATTTTAATCTCATGAGAGACCCTGGAGAGAGCCTTGAAGAGGATCCACATTTATAAATGTACTATAGGATCCACCTCATTGGACATTGGTGTGTTAGCCCAACTTGTTTCAACACCTTTCCACATGTTCAATGACCGTGACCGTTGGTATTTTGACTTGGTGAACATACTAAGGTGACCGTTGGAGGGGAAAACCTAGTTTCCAAAATGTCGCAATTGCGACATACATTTTCAAAAACGTGGCAAGAGAGACGTTCTAGTGGAAAACGTGGCAAGAGAGACGTTAACATGGCAAGACCGACGTTAATGTGGCAAGAGAGACATACATCTTCACAAATGTGGCAAGAGAGATGTTCCAGTGGAAAATGTGGCAAGAGAGACATTCGAGTGGAAAACGTGGCAAGAGCGACATTAACGTGGCAAGACCGACGTTAACGTGGCAAGAGAGACGTCAACGTGGCAAGAGAGACGTCAACGTGGCAAGAGCGACGTTATCGGGCAACATGAATTTTTTTTTTAATAAATTTCCTCTATTTTGCGACAATATGGACAATTTTGTCCATAACGCCACAAATAAAACGTCAGAATTTTTACAATATGTAGTAGTGACGTGAGAACAATCATCCCCCAAATGCATCCGAGAAGACACGGATTTATCAAAGCCATTGGAGGGTGAGGAAGGGGCAGCAATGGATTTTCCTTTGTCAAGGGCATGGTGGGCCTCAATTTTCAACCTTTTGCTAGCATGAGAGGACTGAATTGGTGAGTGAATAGGTGCATCTTGGAAAATGGGGTTAATAAGAGGGGGAACAGGTAGGGACAAATTGGGCGAGCCGCGATGTTGGGATACTACCAAGTGGACAATCTCTTGCCATTTTTCATTTTTGGCAACCTCGAGTTTGTATGAGACATGAGGGAGAACAGGAATACCAGGGGCTTGTGGAGCTTGGAAAGGAGTCCTTTCAGGGCTAGGTTGGACCATTCCTTGCCCAATCCAATTGAAAACTCTGACCTGAAACAACTGGCCTAGATCTTTTGAGTCATCATCAAAGTGTATGGAGAACCTTGGCCTTCTTGGGCCTCTATTCCAATTACCTCTCCCGCGGTTTCCTCTGCCATGGCTACCTCAGCTGAAAAAACTCATTTCTGCATGCATGATGGATTAGAAAATAGTCTTTTAAACAACCATACATGATAACTCTTTAAAAATATGAAATATATTTTGTCTCAACAACATATTAGGCTCATGCAATCCAATCCATAAAAATTGTTTAACTATGGTCAATGAGCAGGGGGTGAACAAAAGGTCCTGGGATATGCGAGGGGCTTGTATTAAGCGAAAAAATGATAAAATGAGGGAGAAAGAAACACAGTTACTTCTCAAAGACCACAAAAATCAACTGTAATGCAACCAAAAAGAACACCACTATAATCCAACGACTTTAAACTACTTCAATACATAATTTTCTTGACTGTAATTAATTTTAGAACAGGGAGTGAAAAATAAATGTGGTAAGGTGAGGGGGGTGTAGTTAGTAGAAAGAGAAATAATGGTAGGGAAGGAGAGCGATTAATGTTCATAAAATTAATTCAATGATCCATAAAACCATTCTACAAAAGGAAACACACCAACCAAATGACCACTGAGAGCCCAAACAATTATTCTTTATTGTCCAAACAACTCTGCACATTTAACTTGCTCACTGTTGTAATCAAATATTTAACATAGTATCATCAAAACAAGACAATATGCATTCCACAACAATCTGTAGGGGAGTTTTACTTCTCTCATTTATCCGTTTGATATTTCCAAACAATTCCCAAATGCATAAACAGTAAACTATTTTCACTCTATTGAGCATCAAAATCAACCACTGCCTATGAATTATTTCAATCATTAAATACAAATCAAAGGTCATGCTCGATTTTGTCCTTCAATCCATTTAAAAATTAAATTGAAATGATTTTATACTGTCACAGCACCCGTGTTTTCCACTGTTGAAAATCATGATATTCATTTAACATTCATAGTGGACAGTCAAAGAAAAAGAATATTTAAATTTCAAAGATCCTGACTTGTCAATTAAACACACAATCACCACTTTAGCTCACGCTATTCTATGGAATACAAAAAACCATTCGACAAAACGCAAGTGTATTTATGTGACTATACAAGTCCAATTTTCTTTGACTCTAAACATTCGACATGATGGGCTATTAATCCAATACAACGAAGCAACAACAAAATGTTGATCTCATAACACAAGTCGATCAAATTGCAACAAGCCAATGTTCAAAAATCTGTGACCTTCTCTAATGGTGAAATCGATTAATATCGATAAAAAATATAGTGGATAACCATGCCATAATTACCACGATTGTGACATTCCCATTGAAAAATGCTAAAACACACAGTCATAGTATTATTAACTCAACCTATCGGGTCGAGCTATCAATCCAATACAAAGAGGCAACAACAATATTGCCCAAATTAATTAATATTGCAATCGAACTATACTGTCTGAAACTTATGCCCCTCCTTGACGACGCAATCAAATAAGCATATATATAGAGTGGATGGAAATGCCATAAACACCCTGATTGCAATAATCATTTGGCCATTAAAAACACATAGTTACAGTAATCATTGATTCATGCTATAGGAATGCCACTCATACCAATGCATCAAGCGTGAAGCATCATTGTGAATTAATCAATTAAAAACAGTGTTGGGTTATCAATTCAATAAACACAAGGAAAACGACTGTGTATTTGATTTAACAATTCATTCCAATTAACCATGCTAAGCTTATCCATCCAATTATAATAACAATTGGAGTGACTAGATACCAAAACCAACACCACTATCATATAATCAACAGGGTGAGCCAATAATCCACTCTGTCGACAATACACCACCAATCCATAACTACCAATAGTCCACCCGAAAGGCCATAACAGTCTCCTCTATCAACACTCGGACTCAAGAAAGAAAGGGTTTGCTCTATGGACCAACACAAGGAGGCTAGAGTTGACTCTTCTTAATGGTGAGAACCTCCGAGACCAACAGTGCACACACGTGAAATACCATAATTGACTTCATGGACAGGGTGACAAATCACATGACAAGAGAAGCTATGAACAAAGGAGCAAGGCTCCATTTGGGCCTTGTACCAATACTTAGCACACACAGGGTATAACCCTCATGGCTCTCCTAGCCAACCAACTAACAACGCTAAGAGGAAGCAGATCCAAGAAGAAGAAATATATCCCACTGCACAACCAATAGTAGCATGAACAACCCAATGCCCAAGTGAATAATGTGCATTGATGCATTTCAAACCCATTAAACCCCATAAAAGACAAGACTGGGTATGGGATACGAATGCATGAAGACAACCATTCATTGTAGACCAATGAAACCCTCCAACTAAAATCAATAAGGATGACAGAGAGCCTCTATGGCTGCTAACACTCGAGATGACCAATAACACTGTGACTCCAAATATTATTGCAGTGAAATCCACCAACGATTCATTTGAAAAATCACAAATTTACACAGTTTCCATACTTAAGGAAAGCGAAAACCCATACATCCAAGCCAATATCTATTTCATAACCAGAGAAGACTCATAGATGGAAAAAAAAATACATACCTATAATCAAAAGCACCTTAAAACGTGAGTTGGCCGAGCAGTTCTCCCTCTGCTAGAAATTTGGAGCATAACCATAGAAACACAGTTGAACAATAGCCCGATTAGGGTGGCGGCCAACGAAGGAGAAAGGGTGACGTGCAGTAAATGCACGTCACCTATATCCCAAGTCCATTAATTCCTTAGTACACGCCAACAAGCTTCCCATTAACTCAATTAAACCATACATTGGAATTAGCATATATCACTTGTCAAATGTGCCACCCACATCATATCCTTCCAAACTATACCATATGGATATCAACTATATAACTCAATAAAATCACATAGATATTAATCTTGCTAGCTAAGATTAACAACAAACATTCTAATTTCCATGCATGTAGTGTAGTATAATATAACCTCTTCCTTTTGCATTTTGTTTATCTTTCTTTTTCCTCTTTTCAATTGTTCTTATGTATTGTTACTAACATATCTATTGTGCAAGTGTCAAAGTAACGAATCCAAGAATAGATAATAATGTTAGAAATGAACAACATAGGCCATCGTAACATGAGATTATAGCTTAGAACATAACATGTTTTACCCATCATCTTCTTGTTGCAGTGAGAATCAACACATAACATGCCTTATTCATATGCC
This sequence comes from Picea engelmannii, assembly GCA_009831015.1. NCBI lineage: Eukaryota > Viridiplantae > Streptophyta > Pinopsida > Pinales > Pinaceae > Picea > Picea engelmannii. The sequence goes on from ML780632.1 coordinate 198,684, forward strand.
AATCGAACCAAGATTTCATCAACCATGTAAGCAGTGTCTAAAAATGGAACAAACATTAAATGAGAACCAAATCTGATCTCCAATCTACAACGGGGTCCCACCTACTAGTATTATTTAGCTTTTATAATAATAGGCTTTAGAAACACTTTGCAGGCAAAACTTCGTTGTGATTTTAATCATCAACAAACTGGAAACTCCATAGGAAAATTAGTTTTCAACAGATTTAGAACTCAGATTTCATGGTTTCGCAAACCATGAACAACAAATCAAGGAGATATAACCATGAAGATTATGCAACAAAGGGAAGTGAGCAGATTTAATGGAAAAATGACCGAGAATTTGGGAATAACTCATGAAAAGTGTTAAGTATGAGGGGTTTTATCGTTGTATGTATAATCATTCAACCAGAATCTTCTCTTAACTTCAATTAGAAATTTTTTAGACTTTCTCTTGAAAATCTCAATGGATGAAGAAATGGCAAGAAGAAGCGGGAGATAACCAATTATTTATAAGACAACATTGGAAATATGTAACAATTTCAAGGGTGCGTTTAGAGGAAACATCGTAACAGTTGTGTAAGATTGATTTTTATTGACTAGCAATGATTTACAGGAGTGTCACTGTTGCAGAATTGATCCAACATCTTATTTTGACCAAATTAACTAGAAGATGATAGAAAACAAAATCATGACAAGAGTAAAAAAAAATGCAGAAATTAAAATAGCAGCAATAAAAGACAGAAATGAGAAAGAAGTAAGGAAAGTTCAAGAAAAAGTGAAACTACTGTAAAGCGAAAAAGAAAAGCACAAAAATGAAAGCAAATCTAGGCTACTAGCATACATAAAATCCAAACAACATTAAAACTTTTCATGTCGGTCCCTCGTAATGTTTTAAACAAGAACTGTTAGTGTTGTAGGAAAACGATTGCTCCTGTAGATCTTTTATAATGTAAGAGTTAGTCTCTAGGACAAAAGCAATTTTGAAAGGATCTAGAAATAACACTTGGAACTCCGAGATAATTATCATCCCTTTAATGTATATGATTATATCATCAAGGTAGATATGGATGTTGATCAATTCATCAAGGGTTGTGTGTATAGTATTTTTAAAAGTGGTACTTGCATCAGGTAAGCCAGAAAGCTGGAATTTGTAAGACATAGTACCCCAACTAGTGATAAGAGTAGTTTTGTAAGCATCTGCCCCTTTTACTTTGATTTTCCTGCAACCCAAAAAACTGTCAAGTAAGGGCCTCAACTGTAACTATATAACCTGCTACAAAATTATTTCCATGTTGAGAGGAGGAAAAGGAGTTCTCATAATAGCTTGACTGAAAGTGCAGAGATTAATACAGGTTCTAATATGATCAGTGGTCTTCGAAGCAGGTACCCAATTGGAAACCTATTCAGGGTAGACTGAAAAAATAATCCCAACCCTTAAGAAAATTTCCGACTCCCTTTGAAAAGTTGCTTTAAATGCAGAGTTAATAGATCTTTGTTCTTGCATAACTGGTTTCATGCTTTCCTTGATGGGAATAAAATTCTATAAAATACCAGGACCAAAACCACGAAGATCCTTATAAGGCAACCAGAAACCTCTTGAAATCCACCAAGTAGCTTGGAAATATTCATTTCTTATTTATTAGAACATTAGGTACTCATGTTAACATTCCTTGAAGATTCAAGTGCCCCAATGTTCAAGGGGATGGTTTCACCCACCATCCTTCATAAATCCTCTTCCTTTTGTTTTTCTTTATTGCCTACATCACTCGATGAAAATGAACTCTCAAGAGAATTCAAGCCCTCAGGAATCTTATTGTGTTCTATATATATAATTTCCTCGGGATTGAGAGGTTCATCTTGAATGAAAACACAAATTCCCTCATCATTAGGGAGGGACTACCAAGATTCTACATTGTCAGGGATATATGGACAATATAGATATTGAAAATAAAAATCATGCCTATGAGGCAAGAGTTTTTGATTAGGAGAATTTGCAAAGGAAGATAACCGATCAACCATTGAATTCAACTCTCTCTTAACATGAGTTATGTTGAAGGATAAAAGTTTCGAGATAAGCACCCAAACAGTTTGGGTGTATCATTCCATCAACTTGTTTCTAGGAGAGCATATCTTACGTATCAGGTTCACAACAAGCTCAGAATCTCTAAAAACTGAAAGGTGACCACAATGAAGATTACGGGCATTTTCAATGCCTAATAATAAAGGTTTGAATTCAGTGACATTGTTTGTACAAGAAAACTCTAACCTGTAAGATAAATTATGAATTTTCCCTACAGGGGAAACCAAGATAATGCCAGCCCTATTACCTTCATTAGAGCGTGAACCATTAAAGTGCATGTGCCACATATCATCATCTAAATCGATTTGTTCCAAAGGAATATTATCCTCCTCAGCAAAGATCGAATACACTCCTAGGTCCTCTTCGATATAGTTTACACTAGATTGTGGAACACTCTCTATGTAGGGTGAAATCATTCCCTCTCTAAGGACTATAATGTTCTTACCATTATGAGGCATGGATAAATGTGTCTCGTCGAGAGAGAGGTACCCACCTATTAAGGCTTTCCAATCTCTTCCTAAGATAATCGAGTAATTTCTTACAGACATATCAATTACCTGAATGTTGAGGGTTGTCCTTATTTCAAGATGAGTGCATAAAACCAAGGTCACATCCTTAATCTTGCCTATGGTTGTTTGTTATAGACTATTATAGGAGATCATGTTGATTTGTACAAGAAAAACCTAGCTCTTCCATAATGATCTTCGACATCACACTTGGGCCCGAACTGCAATCAATGAGGCAACAATGGGAAATATTATCCATAATCTTTACAGAAATATAAAAAGGGGGATTTTTTACAGGATATATAAATTTATGTACAACTACTTTATTTACAAAAGAATCCTCTTCGTTTACCTCTTCAAAAAGATTGGCTAAGACAAAATCTTTTCTTTCCATGAATTGTTTCAGATGCATCTATTGTTCAGGGACGAAAACCATGTCTAGAAGGGTTGCATCTGCTTTGATACTGGCCAACTGATTCAATATATTGTATTTGGAAGAGGGGAGAGGGGGATTAATTCCTTGACTCTCAAAAAATTTAGGAACCTGGACTGTAGCAGTGGGTGAGGATGAGCTCGGGCAAGAAGAACTGTGTGGAGGATCAAATTTTCCCTTGGGAACGTAGGCTTTGTTCCTAGTATTGATAACCATGACATCTTCTGGCGCTGCAAAATCTAGGACAATGATGGTAGATTTTGGTCTCTTACCAAAAATATTATCTCTGGAACTATTCTTTACCTCACATGTGGTTTCCTCGTGGTGTTCCTCACATAAGTTACACCAACTTCAAGGCAAGATAACTTTCGGCTGAAAATTATTTTGAACCAGAATTCTAAAAGGGGGTGCAAAAGAGGATGAAGCTCCAAGGGTGAGAGGGGAGACAATTCCTTTCCACTCATACACTATCATATCATTGTTCATGTCTTGTACTAGATGTAAAAGGGTGGACATGTCTGTCTGTCTCACCTATTATCCCTAGGGAACACCAATTCTATCAAGCAGTTCTTCATACTCTAAACAAGCATGCAGAGTGGAAGGTAATGCATTGTAGTAATGCATGAAAGAGGCTTGGTTATGGGGGCAGATAAGTTCAAGGATTTGATTGTATAGCTTGGTGAAACACAAGTTGAAAGACTTGATGGTCTCACCATCCTTATAGGTGACGTTATTGTATTCCCTTAACTTCTCGGATGGGCTTTTAGATTGCCCATAAGTGGATCCGAACCAAGATATCAACTCCTCCCAAGTAGATAGAATCTTAGGAGGAAGGTCAAAGAAGTTGGCTGCAGCCTTTCCTTCCAAGGAATTTACGAATAAGTGCATGCAAGTATCATTGTCATTAGCTCCTATGTTATTACAAGCATTAGAAAATGCCACCAAGTGTTCGTTTGTAGTGACAGTGTTATTTCCTGAAAACCTAGGAAGATGATCTTTAAATTTAGGAAGTGGATGAGTAGTAGGTGTTAGGTTAAGAGGAGAGGACATGTGCCATGGTGTGGTTGTGGGGTCTTCTTCAAACTAAAAAATCCCATACTTTTTAATGAATTTGGTAGGATTTGTGGTAAATTGAACAACGATATGGTGGCTATATAAGCTACCAATCACTGACGAAGATGAATCCTAAGAGGAGGAAGCACCTCCCATACCACCAAAGTCGCCACTAGATGACATCCTGTGGAGGATAGATGAGGAAAAGAAATATGAACTAGATGAATCACACAAAGTTCTCCTTAGAGCACTTTGTTGGGCAGATAACACAACGTTCCTTCTTCCTATTTCAACAATAGAATTGATTTTCGATGATAAGCCTCTTCTTTTTCTAGAAGCACGAGAGTCTAAGGACATGAAAGAAAGGACAAAACTGAAGAAACAAGATGGTCACTGCTGATTTATAGGTTGTCTATGTCTATCTTCCCAACTTTCTTGTGCACTAATATCTCGTTCAATTTCTTACCAAGAATGATTAAGCTCAACACGGGTATTGGTAGTGTCTAAAATGGTGTTAAATAGATTCAAAGCAATGCTGGTTTGGTCTTGGAGACTGGGCTCAATATTGGGCTACCTTGCAACAAACACATTCATTAAGAAATAAAGCAGCCAAAGAATCAATATCATAAAAATAGATGTATCGATGAAAATCGAGTATAAACATTAACCAGAGAGATATCGAAGATCTCCAGAGTATGGTCGCCAAATAAATGTTAAGGAAAAGATATGAAATGATCTTACTCAAGCATTTTCATATTTTTCTTGGCTAAATAAAAATACATGGCATTGTCACCCTAGGTTTATAGCCATCAAAAAATAAAATCCTAACTCACAAGTATCAATTACAAGTGCTTCGACTAGTCTTCTTCACAAAGAAAAGCTTGCTGGAAAATTCATTTTAATATGATTTTCTGAATATAATAGTTGCTAGAAAAAAGTGTAAAGACAGTAGTAATACACCAAGATGATAATCAAGACAGATGAGACATAAAGCAATCCTTTATTTCATTCCAATTCACCAAAGAGTCATTTTATTTACAAAATCTCATACAGAAATTTCGGACCAAAGTCAAACTTAGACATCCCCGATGGAACATACAAAAGGACCTCTGACGGAAAACCAAAAATGAACTCTAAAAGATGGATCAACATGCCACAGATTGTCGCCCACTCGACTCTGTAGAATATCCTTTGTCAGTCATGAAAACTAATTCACAAATAGACAAGTCTACACAGACTATCAAAGATAGATCAACAGCTCTGAAAAACAAGTGTCTGAATGATGTAATTTAGCCCTGAATGTTGTTGTCTACAATAAGACCCTGTTATCATAAAAGAGAATTAGGCTTGTGATAAATTAAGGAATGAATGAAAATCGAACTATCTCAACATAAACTCAAAGAGAAAACCTTAGTACGCTTCTCCTTCTATCTCCCTCTATTCCTCCCTTTTATTTTTCCTTTAAGCAAATTAGAATTGGTTGGAGTAGTTGAACCAACTCATTAGTTAAGTTAACTAAAACTCAACCGACTTTTTAGTTAAGGGGGGGAATTAATAAATCATAATAAGGGTTTTAAATAAATAATAACTAGTAGGTGGGACCCCTTGTGACTCCCTTTAGCTCATAACCATCATAACATAACTGGTTAGTTAAGAAAAACACCCCTCCTTGTGACTCCCCTCATCACATTAACATTTGACAATTTAGCTCATTGATATTTGAGATTATTTTCAAAAATGCATTACTCATATATCCAAAAATAAAATATTTTGTCCAAAAATTTCTAAAGTCAACTGTCATCAACAATAGCTAAAAAATAAAAAAATAAAAAAAAAATCCATATTTCCCACTCTAAGATGCAATCTTTCCTTGATTGTTGTTGTCACCCTTTGATTTTTTTGTGTTTTCCTTTGGCTGTGCTGAGCCTTTAGGCATAATTTCGTTGATCACGTGTGAACAAACGTCCCTCAAATTCATCCGGGAAAGCACAGATTTATCAGAGACATTGGAGGGTGAGGAAGGGGAAACAATGGATTTTTATTTTTCAAGGGCATGGTGGGCCTCGGTTTTCAACATTTTTCTAGCATGAGAAGACTGAACTGGTGAGTGAACAAGTGCAGGTTGGAAAATGGGGTTAATAGGCGGGGGAGAAGGTAGGGACAAATTGGGCCAACCACGATATTGGGAGATTGTCGGGTGGACAATATCTTGCCATCCATCGTTTCAGGAACCTCGGGTTGCAATGAGACATGAGGGGGCATGAGAATACCAGGGGCTTGTGGAGCTTGGAAAGGAGGCCTTTCAGGCCTAGGTTGGATCATTCCTTTACCAATCTAATTGAAAAATATGGTCTGAAACATCTGGCCCAACTCTTGTGAGTCAGCATCAAAGTGTATGGAGAACCTTGGCCATCTTGGGCCTCTGTTCCAATTACCTCTCCCTCGGTTTCCTCTACCATGGCTACCTCGGTTGAAAAAAGTCATTCTTGCATGCACGATAGATTAGAAAATAGTCTTTTAAACAACCATACATGATAGCTCTTTAAAAATATGAAATAGATTTTGGCTCAGCAACATATCAAGCTCATGCAATCCAATCCATAAAAATTGTTTAACTGTCGTCAATGAGCAGGGGGTGAACAAAAGGTCCTGGGATATGCGAGGGGCTTGTATTAAGCGAAAAAAATGATAAAATGAGGGGGAAAGAAATACATATACTTCTCAAAGACCACAACAATCAACTGTAATGCAACCAAAAATAACACAATTGTAATCCAACGACTTTAAATTTCTTCAATATAGAATTTTCTTGACTGTAATTAATTTTACAACAGGGAGTGAAAAAAGAATGCGGGAAGGAGTGGGGGTTGTAATTAGCGGAAAGAGAAATAATGGTAGGGAAGGAGAGAAATTATTGTTCATAAAATTAATTCAGTGATCCATAAAACCATTCTACAAAAGGAAACACACCAACCAAATGACCACTGAGATCCTAAACAATTATTGTGTATTGTCCAAACAACTCTGCACATTTAACTTTCTCACTATTGTAATCAAATATTTAACATAGTATCATCAAAACAAGACAGTATGCATTCCACAACAGCCTGTAGGGGATTTCTTCTCCTCTCATTTATCCATTTAATATTTCCAAACAATTCCCATATGCATAAATAGTAAACTATTTCCACTCTATTCAGCATCAAAATCAACCACTGCCCATGAATTATTTCAATCATTCAATACAACTCAAAGGTCATGCTCGATTATGTCCTTCAATCCATTTAAAAATTAAATTTCAATGAGGTTATACTGTCATAGCACTCGTGCCTACCACTGTTGAAAAGCATTATATTCATGTAACATTCATAGTGGATAGTCAAAGAAAAACCATATTTAAATTTCAAAGATCCTAACTTGTCAATTAAACACACAATAACCACTTCAGCTCACTCTATGTTGTGGAATACAGAAAACCATTCGTAAAACACAAGTGTATTTCTATGACTATACAGGTCCAATTTTCTTTGACTCTAAACATTCAACATGCTGGGCTATTAATCCAATACAATGAAGCATCAACAACATGTCGATCTCATAACACAAGTCAATCAGATTGCAACACGCCATTGTTCAGAAACCCGTGACCTTCTCTAATGGCGCAATCGATTAATATCGATAAAAAATACACTGGATAACCATGCCATAATTACCATGATTGTGACATTCCCATTGAACAATTCTAAAACACACAGTAATAGTATTATTAACTCAACCTATCAGGTCGAGCTATCAATCCAATACAAAGAGACAACAACAATATTTCCCAAATTAATCAATATTGCAATCGAACCATATTGTGTGAAACTTGTTCCCCTCCTTGACGACGCAATCAAATAACCATATATATACAGTGGATGAAAATTCCATAAACACACTGATTGCAATAATCATTTGGCCATTAAAAACACATAGTTACAGTAATCATTGATTCATGCTATAGAAACACCACTCATACCAATGCATCAAGCGTGAAGCATCAATGTGCATTAATCAATTAAAAACAGTGTTGGGTTATCAATTCAATAAACACAAGGACAGTGACTATGTATTTGATTTAACTACTCATTCCAATTAACCATGTTGAGCTTATCCATCCAATTCTAATAACAATTGCAGTGACTAGATACCAAAACCAACACCACTATCATATAATCAACGGGGTGAGCCAGTAATACACTCTGTTGAAAACACACCACCAATCCATAACTACCAACAGTACACCCGACAAGCCATAACGGTCTCCTCTATCAACACTCAGACTTGAGGAAGCAAGGGTTTTCTCTGTGGACCAACACATGGAGGCTAGAGTCGACTCTTCTTGATGGTGAAAACCTCCAATACCAACGGTGCACACACAAGAAATACCATAATTGACTTCGTGGACAGGGTGACAAATCCCATGACAGGAGAAGCTATGAATAGAGGAGCAAGGCTCCATTTGGGCCTTATAACGATACTTAGCACACGCAGGGTATAACACTCATGGCTCTCCCATCCAACCAACTAACAACCCTGAGAGGAAGTAGAGTTGAGAAGAAGCAATATAACCCACCGCACGACCAATAGTAACATGAACAACCCAATGCCCAAGTGAATCATGCGCAGTGACGTGTTTCAAACCCATTAAACCCCATAAAAGCTAAGACTAGGTATGGGATATGAATGCGTGAAGACAACCATTCATTGTAGACCAACGAAACCCTCCAACTAAAATTAGTAAGGATGACAGAGAGCCTCTATGGATTGTAACACTCAGGATGACCATTAACACTGTGACTCCAAACATTATTGCAGTGAAATCCACCAACGATTCATTCTAAAAATCACAATTTTACACAGTTGCCATACTTAAGGAAAGTGAAAACCCATACATATGAGCCAATATCTATTTCATAACCAGAGCATACTCATGGATGGAAAAAACAAAGACATACCTGTAATCAAAAGAACCTTAAACTGCAAGTTGGCCGAGCAGTTCTCCCTCTGCTAGAAAGTCAGAGCATAAGCACAGCAACACAGTTGAACAATAACTCAATTAGGGTGGTGGCCAATGAAGGATTCAGGGTAACGTGCAGTAAATTCACATCGCCTCCATCCCCAATCCATTAATTCCTTAGTAGACTCCATCAAGCTTCCCATTAACTCAATTAAACCATGCATTGGAATTAGCATGTATCACTTTTCAAATGCGCCACCCACATCATATCCTTCCAAACTAGACCATATGCATATCAACTATATAACTCAATAAAATCACATAGCTATTAATCTTGCTAGCTAAGATTAACAACAATCATTCTAATTTTCATGCATTTAGTGTAGTATAATATAACCTCTTCCTTTTGCATTTTGTTTATATTGCTTTTGCCTATTTTCAATTGTTCTTATGTATTGTTACTAACATGTCTATTGTGCAGGTGTCAAAGTAACGAATCCAGGAACAAATAGAAATGGTAGCAATGAACAACATAGGCCATCGTAACATGCGATTAGAGCTTAGAACATAGCATGCTTTACCCATGATCTTTTTGTCGCAATGAGAACTAACACATAACAAGCCTTATTCATATTCCAATCGAACCAATATTTCATCAACCATGTAAGTAGTGTCGAACAACAGAATAAACATTAAATGAGAACCAGATATGATATCCAATCTACAAGGGGGTCCCACCTACTAGTATTATTTATCTTTTATAATAATAGGATTTAGCAACACTTTGCGGGAAAAACTTCGTTGTGATTTTAATCGTCAACAAATTGCATGTGTTGTTGCATGTATGATTTAATGTTAATTCTACATGAATCTATGTATGAGAAGAATATTTATATCTGTTAAAATTTTCATAATATACGTGTGTGTGTGTGTGTGTGTGTATGTATCAGAGTTTGAAAATAGATCAGAGCATGAAATATTTTAAGTGGAATGACCCAGCCTGGGTAGCTGGGTATGCTACAATTTGGTATTAGAGCCCATGGTTTCAACATAGACCCTAGATGGGCCATGAATGTGGAATTTGGAGTCAAAATTACACAAGGAATTCAATTTACAGAGTGCTAGAGCGACGCTGAGAGATCTCCTGGGTGGTATCGAAAAGTTCAGGAGGTATAACAGTTTGATAAACCATGAAAACCATGGTATTGGGCCACAAAGTTTAAATTTGGGTTGTTGGTTCTGTTTGGAGGAAGACAGATCCCTCACAACCATCATATCCATAGTTTCAACACTCCAGGGATTGTGTGATGTTTCAGCAGGGAAGTCCTTTGAAGCCCCAAAATGATTCTCAACCGTAGATCATTCGGGAGGAGGAGGGTCATTGGATTTCCCCTAGTGTTTTGATGGTTCGGTGTTCGGGGAAATCTATTGGAGATTGCATGGTGAAGAAATCTTCGAAGTCCTAAAGTGTCAAATATGATGTGGACCTGTTCGAAATTCAGTATTTAGACAGTTTTGAAAAAGTGTTGATGAGAAGAAATCCCCGAAGTCTCGGTTCGGCGAAGTGACGTGACATGATGATGTCATTGGGGTGACATGGACCTATTCGATAGTCATCAGTTAGACAATTTTGAAAAAGTGTCAATGGGAAGAAATCACCGAAGTCCTGAAGGGTCGGATATGACGTTGACATTTTCGAAAGTCAACAGTTCGACAGTTTTTCAAAAGTGTCGATGAGAAAAAATCGTTGAAGTCCCAAAGCGTTGGATATGATGTGGCATGATGATGTTACCTAGGGTGACATGGACCTACCCTAAGTCTACCACATGTCACTTTTTTTTGTACTTTTGATAGACCCTTAGTGTTGTGTGGGACCTAACACATTTCACTCGTCAGTGGGGTCACATGTCACCACCTTAATTGATGATAGTTGTACTACATGGACTAGGGAGGTTAAGAAATTTTGCGGCTCGACGTTCGAGGAAAAATGTTGGAAGAACTTTCGAATATCCGAAGTCCCATAATCCCAAAGTCCCAAAGTTTCGAAGTCACGAAGCACCGAAGGGACGTGGCTTGATGATGTCATATGGGGTGACGTGGGTACAAAGGATGCGTGCCACGCGTCAGAGTGTTTTGTGCTTTTAAAGTGTTGATTTTTCCTGTTAGAAGTTGACACATGTCACTTCTTAGATTGGGCCATGTGTCCGCTTCTTGGAATCTGCCATGTAGCACCTGGGTGTGCAGTTCTAAATGGACCCTAGGATTTTTCCAATTCAACATTTGGAAGTAATGAAGAGTGAGGAAGGAGAAACCCCCAAAGGTTCGAAGAGTGGAGTAAATCCTCACCATTGATCGAGAGAGGACACACGGAAGTATATCTCATAGTCCAAAGGATTCAAGGCATAAACAAATGAGGTCGAGAACTTCCGAGGGCCCGAAGGCTGGAGTCCATCTCGACCGTTGATCACAAAAGACGTGTGGTGCCAAATACCAAGGTCCGGAGAAGTGGTACACTGGAGGAATTTAGTTGCATATTGTTGTGAGTAGAGAACTCTTGAAGGCCAAAGTTAATCTTGATCGTTGGTCGGGAGATGACACATGGAGGCAAGAGAGAGAATATCTAGTGAGTCGACACTTTGGGAGATTTGTAGAGAAGTGATTTGGAAACTACCGAAGCTCAAAGTCTCGAAGCTCCTATCCACTGTAGATCTAAACAAAGAATGAGGATCGTCGATCTGTACATCCTCCAAGTATTCAAAGAATCGACGTTTAGGGAAAATGTATTGTAATGAAGGAAGATCCTCTGAAGCCCCAAATTTTAGGAGCCCCAGAGGCCCGAAGCATAGGATAAGTGCCTATTTTTTAGTGCCAGGTCACAGTCTAAGTTCACATTAATTTGGGGGCCGAAGAAAAGGGGCTATCACCCGAAATTGTATTTTAAGAACAAGAAAGGGCTTAGAGAAAGAGCCCGTGCGGTTCTTTATTGTATAGATCTACACCCATTAAGGAAAAGGAAGGCCTATGAACCTGAAGAGAGGATCCAACATGGATCCAAGGGCCAATTCGGCTCTAATATGAAAGAGTCCATCTTCAGGGATTGCATCATTGAAAAGACAAATTTTTCAAGTATCCATAACTTCCTGCTCAAAGCTCAGAATTGAGCATGGAAACAAGGATTGGAAAGGTCTCAAATAGTAGAATATAAATGGTAACCCATAAATTGGATCTGAACAATCAATTCCTCGGGAAATAAACATAAAATAAGTCTGATATATTAATGAATCAAAATGGTTTGTGTTTTCATGAATTTGTTAAGAACAATTAGCCTTACAAAGTTCTGTTGGCTGCAGATTTTTGTAGAATTAATAACTGTCATATCAGAATCAGGAAAAAGTGAAGAGTAATGGATGATACACAGATATTCTATAGTCAAGAGTATTAAATCAGAGTGATGAATGCCTAGTTGGGTATGGAAGGAATCAACTCCAATGGAAATGGAGGAAGAAAGGAGGAAGACATAAATCTAGCTGAGACCCTCAGAAAATTGCAGAAAAAATTCCAGAGCCACATGGATGATATTGAAAGGCTTATGAAGGCCAAGAAACAACATGAAGACTTCAATATGAATTTAATGAAAATCCTCGACAAAATTCAAAATAATTTGGATAAGGAGAGTGGCTCCAACAAATGAGGAAGCCACGTGATCCCTGAGGGAAAAGAAAGATCAAGGAGTGGTAACAAAAATCACCATCACTCCCAAAGGAATTCCAATAGGAGAGCACACAACATCTCAAGTCCATCCCGTTTCAGGAAGCATATGAGGTATGGGTTGGATGAATTTAAAGGAGAAATGAACAAGATCAAACCTCCTACTTTTGATGGTGAACACAAGAAGGATGAAGATGTTGAGACATGGATGCTAGGAATGAGGAAGTATTTCCAATTGTATAACTATTCTTGTCATGCAGAAGGAAGAATTTTTATTCATCAGCTGAAAGGAAAGGCATCCATGTGGTGGGATCAACTTGTGCAAGTGAAACACATCAAAGAGAAGAATGCTACATGGAAGGAATTCAAGAAGCATTTTGAGAAGAAATACTTAACCAGGAGGTATTATGACAAAAAGATGAAAGAGTTCTTTGAACTCAAACTAGGAAGCATGACCATTGATGAGTATTAAAGGAGATTTTTATAACTATTGAAGTATGTCTCATTCATCAAGGATGAGACCGTTAATATTCAGAGGTATTTGAGTGGGCTACCATCCTTTATCGGTGACAAGATTCAATATGATGATCCCAAGACTTTGGAGGAAACCGTAAGGAGAGCCAAGTGCTTATATGATCAGAATAAAGGAAAGCCTACTTTCCAAAGAGCTTGGGAAGACAAGAATAAGTTTAAGAGGGAACAAAGGCAGAAGGGGAACAAACCATCTTTTTTCAAAAATAGTCCTCAAGGACAACCATCTTTTAGAGAGAAAATAATGGCTGAGGTAGGTGAGAAAAGGCCAAGAAAGACACCTATTCATTGTTGGGGTTGTAAAGGAGACCATAAGTATAGAGATTGTCCTCACAAAAGTGACAAAGTAGGAGTTCTCCACAATGTACAACAAGTTGAAACAATGGAGGACATGGGCATAAGTGTACCAAGGATCTATGCAGCCCTAGACAACAAGCAATCTGAGTTTCAATCACACATGATTGAAGTAGAAAATATGATCCAAGATTGAAATTTCCAAGAAGCAAGCATAGGAAATCTTGGCTGGTGTAGTTGGCTACAGGAGCCAAGAGAAAAGTTGTTGAGCTAGTTAAATCGTGTCCAGTGGACATGAATGAGCTAAGTAAAAAGGCAGATTTGAACATACTGCCATTGGGTTCATATGACCTTCTAATTGATATGGATTGGTTGGACCAACACCATGCTATATTTGACTGTCATAACAAGGAATTTACTTGCCTGGATGACTAAGGGAACCTAAGAACAATCCAAGAAATTCCTAGAGCAGTTACTATCTGAGAGATCTCAGTAATGCAGTGGAAGAACTGTTACAGGAAGGGTTTCCAAACATTTGCAGCTCATATTGAGGAAGAACCTAAGGATAAGGTGCCAAATATTGAGGATCATGTAGTCCTAAAATATTTTGAGAATGTGTTTAAGGAGATACCAGGACTACCCCCAAAGACAGATATTGATTTCTCAATAAATCTGATGCCTAGAGCAGCTCCAGTATCCAAGACTCCCTACAGAATGAGTACACCAAAGTTGAAGGAACTATAAATGCATCTTGAAGAACTTTTGAAGAAGGGGTATATATACCCAAGTGTGTCACCTTGGGGTGCCCCAGTTTTATTCATGAAGAAGAAATATGGGACTTTGATATTGTGCATCAACTTCAGACAATTGAACAAAGTGACTATAAAGAACAAGTATCCTTTGCCAAGGATTGATGATCTCTTTGATCAGTTAAAGGATGCAAGGATATTCTCAAAGATTGATCCCAGGTCAGTATATCACCAAGTAAGGATCAAAGACAAAGACATTAGTAAGACTGCCTTCAAGACAAGGTATGGTCATTACAAGTTCATAGTGGTGCCATTTTGGTTATCAAATGCACCAGCTATTTTCATGTGCTTAATGAATGGTGTTTTCTGGGAATATTTAGACAAGTTTTTCATTGTCTTTTTGGATGAAATCCTTGTATATTCCAAGTCATAAGAATAGCATGAGAATCACTTGAGGATGGTATTATAAGTGTTAAGAGAGCACCAGTTGTATGCCAAATTAGGAAAGTGTTCATTTTATCAAAACCAAATTCACTATTTGGGGCATATCATATCCAAAGAATGGATAACAATGTACCCTGAAAAGATTGAGGCCATTAAAGGGTGGAGAACACCTAAGAATGTGATAGAAGCCAGATTCTTCATGGGTCTAGTTGTCTACTAGAAAAGATTCATTGCAGGGTTTTCAAGGATTGCTCACCTGATTACTTCCTTGCAAAGGAAGGGGGTGAAGTTTGTGTAGACAACAGAGTGTGAAAAGAGCTTCCAACATTTGAAGCAGTTGCTAACTAGTGCATCAATTCTGAGAATTGCATATCGGAATGAATATTTCGTGGTTTGCACATATGCATGCAAAGAAGGACTGGGTGGAATCCTTAGTAGGAATGGATTTGTGGTATGTTTCAAATCCAGAAAATTGAAAGAGCATGAAAGGCTCTATGCCACTCATGATTTGGAGTTGGCAACCATAGTTTACGCCTTGAAGAAGTGGAGACATTACCTCATGGGAAATAGGTTTGAGTTGAGGACATACCATAATAGTCTGAAATATTTGTTTGATCAACCAACTTTAAATGCCACGCAGAGTAGATGGTTGAAATTCCTCTATGAGTATGACTTCGATATTAAGCACATCAAAGGAAAAGAGAACAAAGTGGTTGAAGAACTCAATAGGAGAGTGCATGAAATGCATGCTACAACCATTATCATGTATCAAACTAATCTTAAATGTAAAATTTATGAGGCCGCAAAAGTAGATTTGTAGTACATGGAGTTGGTAATAAAATTACAGCAAAAGGCAAAATGCAATAGAAAGTTCAAGATTATGAATTGGGAAATGATGGAATTATATTGTAGAGGAACATAATTTATGTACCCAATTCTCATGAATTAAGGAGTACGATTTTGAATGAGATGCATAATGTACCTTATGTTGGACACTCAGGATATTAGAAAACAGTTGCAACAGTCAAGATCCAATATTATTGGCTAGACATGAAGAAGGATATTGCTGAGTACATTGATAAATGTTTGGAGTGTCAAAAGGTCAAGGTTGAGCATAGACACCCAGATGGTTTTTTCCATCCATTTCCCATTCCTGGGTGGAAGTAGGAAGTGGTGACAATGGATTTCATCACCAAATTCCCAGAACAAGAAAGCAACATGATGCTATCATGGTGGTGGTGAACAAACTTACCAAAGATGCCCATTTCATTCCAATGAAGATTACTCACAAGACAACCAATGTTGTTGATATTTATATGAGGGAAGTAGCACACTTGCATGGCATACCCAAGACAATTGTGTCTGATAGAGACCCAAATTTTACCTCAAGGTTCTGGAAGGGATTATTCAAAGGTTTTGGAACAAATATGAACTTTAGCACAACTTATCATCCTGAGACTGATGGGAAAACAAAAAGAGTGAAACAAGTGATAGAGGATATGCTAAGGATGTACTTGATGGACAAGCCATCTAAATGGGAAGATTATCTACACTTGGTAGAATTTGCCTACAACAATGGGTACCAAACATTAATGAAGATGAGCCCATTTGAGGTGCTTTATGAAAGAAAGTGCAACACAACAATAAGTTGTGACAACCCAGCTGATATAGTAGTGGTTGGGCCAGAGTTGCTCAGGGAATTGGAAGAGAAAATGTTGAAAATAAAACATAATTCAAAGGTTTCCTAAGACATGAAAAAAAATTATGGTGACAAGGGTGGAACTCACAAGGAATTTAAAATGGGTGATCATGTTTTTTTGAAGGTGAAGGCCAACATAAATTCCCTGAAGTTGGGAAACTGTTCAAAGTTGGTAGCCAGATATTGTGGGTCATTTGAAATCCTACAGAGGATTGGACCAGTAGTTTACATGCTTTCATTACCTGCATCTATGATTATTCATAATGTATTCCATGTATCATTTCTCAATAAATATGTACCTAATTCTAATCATGTTATTGATTGGAATGTGATTCAGGTGGAGCAAGGAAGTTCTTTTCAAGTACATCTGGTACTCATTCTGGACTAAAAAATCAAACATCTCTGAAATCAAGCCATAGGGCTTGTAAAGGTCCAATGGACCTAGTACGGTCCTCAAAATGAAATGTGGGAGCATGAATGATCCATATGGATATCGGTGGCCACCCACCTTCTCCAACTGGCTCAAAACAACTTTCTAACATTTTTGGCAATTTACTATTTTTAGCAGTTTTTACTTCCGGGGCCATTTTGAGGGCCTAAATAAAGGTTTTTCAGTATCGATCTCCTCAATGATATCCAAATTCATGATTGAGCCCCCAAAATGAATCTCCTCTATGATACCTTTCCAACAGGCTATCACACGCCTAAAACGAAGATCGTATGCAAAAGTTACGACCCCGAGAAGTTGATGTACTAGCTTACCCAAACGGGGCCCACATGACTTTTGGTGCTTCATCTCCTAGGGTTTAGTTTTTGGATGTCTAGGGTTTTTGGCATTCTTTCTTATTGTAAAAAGGCATTCAGTGCCTCATTGTGACCTTCTTCTTGCAAATGCACGTTGCCGTCACATCTCTTCTTAGAGATAAGTCGCCACCATTCCAGCAAGCTTGTTTCCACTGCATTTTACAGTTTCAGCGTATTTCGTTATTGAATAGAAAACCAGTTTTACCGTATCTCTTTCATTTTGTGTTAAGCACCTATTAATAATTTGTATTCATTTCATTCTTCTCATAAAATCTGGATCAGTGGTATCAGAGTGGTCTGCTCCTTGTCGTCTTAATGCATGTCCCCAACGAGGTCGGAGTACAAAGAGTTGGGTCTCGAGCTTGTTTCTCTTGAGGATAGAAGATCTCACACGCCCAAGAGACCTCCCATGGTAGGAGAAAAGAAAGATGATGAGACAGGAGATCCTTTCAAACTGTTAATTGAGGAATCCCTCATGCAACAGAGGAACGAGATGATGGGTAGTTTCGCACAAATCCTTCAGCGACTACCAACAGGCGACACATCTTCTTCGAACGCAGGCGCCGCCCCCTTCAAGGTAAAAATAAACTTTGATATTCCTATATTTGAAGGTCGTATAGACGCAGATGCTATAGACAAGTGGTTGAATCTACTAGAAGGTTTTTTTTTTTCATAAATTTTCGAATAGGGAAAAGATTACTTTTGCGCTCCTTAAAGTCGTTCCCCATGTCAAAGATTGGTGGGAAACTTTCTGTGAGCAAAAGGAAAAAGAGGAAACCTCATTATTTTCAGTCACAGCCACCTGGGAATCCTTTAGGGATGCTATTAAGGAACAATACTACCCTGTCGGAAGTTATGACGACCTGTATACCAAATGGACCACACTACAGCAAGAAAGAGACCAAGCAGTGCCAGATTTCACAAATATCTTCCATAACTTGCGCACCAAGTTGGGTATCAAAGATTTGGAGTGACATCCGGTGCTCAAGTATCACAGTGCTCTGCATAGATACATCTAGACCAATATGGAATTTTTGGACATCTCGTCCTTGGGCGCAGCCTACCGATATGTCGTCAAAATCGAGCAAAAGCTCAAACAAAAGACGCGACAATTTGGGCCTGGGAACCCCTCACAACAAAAGCCAGGAAAGAGCGGCCCCAAGCCACCAAACAAAGGATAGAGAAAATATGGATATTATCAAGACAACCAGTAAAAGCCACAAGCAAAGAAGGACACCGGAAAGACAAAGAAGGATACCGGGAAGTGGTGCGACTTTCATAAGAGCCCTTGGAATAACACTGCTGACTGTCGCTCAAAGCAGTCGTTGGTGGCCGAAGTGAAAGCCTCTAAATCAGATACAGATTATGACTCTGAGACAGAACCAGAAAGGGGAAAACGGATCATTGATGCAGAACCCAGTGCCACCGTTGCTACCACCAAACTCCAGCCTGGTGAACCAGACGAACCAGAAGAAGGAGAGTGCCTCTTCCATTCACAGATGTGGGTAAAAGGCACCCTGCTGCACTTCATCATTGATAGAGGTAGCCAGAAGAACCTCATCTTAACAGAGGTCATGAAGCGGCTGGCCCTGCCAACAATGTCGCACCCACAACCATACACCATTGGATGGCTCTGCCAAGGAAGTGATCTTCGTGTCAGCCAACAGTGTCGACTGTCATACGACATCAAGCCCTTCAAAGACGAGGTATTGTGTGATGTTGCTCCTCTAGAAGTTTGTGATGTTCTTTTGGGCCAACCTTATTTATGGAAACGTCATTTTGTATATGAGTCTAGGCCTCGTAGTGTTATTATTACTTTGAACAGGAAATTGTACAGGATACCTGAGGCAATCCCACCTAGTGTTATTTCCTTGATCTCTGCTAAGCAATGTAGGAAGGTCATCTTGCAGATGGGGAAGTTTGTCTTCTTCGTGATTCGCTCTCAGAATAAGAGAAAGATTGTAGCCACATCCAGGGTCTCTACGACCAACCTCTCCACATAGCAGAAGCAAGTAGATAAGGTCGTGGAAGAATACTCGGATATCTTCTCCTCACCTACAGGGGTACCTCTACACTGCCAGGTCAAGCACCCCATCGATCTGACCCCCAGTGCACCGCTGCCCAATGGGCCAGTCTATCTTCGCTCTTTGTTAGAGAATGAGGAGATCAAGCGACATATCCAAGAACTGCTCCACAAGGGGCACATCCTCCCTAACTCATCACCTTGCGGGAGCCCAATCGTGTTGGTACAGAAGAAAGATGGAACCTGGCGACTCTGTATTGATTATCGGGCTCTGAATAAAATCACTGTCAGAAACCGGTACTCGATTCCCCGAATCGATGACCTCCTTGATCAATTCACGGGGGCCAAATACTTCAGTAAAATTGATCTAAAATCTAGCTACCACTAGGTCTCGATAGAACAGACAGATGTATGGAAGACCGCCTTCAAGTCAAAGGAAGGACTTTTTGAATGGTTGGTCGTGCCTTTTGGTTTGACAAATGCTCCAGCCAATTTCATGAGGATTATGGACGATATCCTGCGACCATTCACCAATACTTTTGTAGTGGTGTATTTGGATGACATTTTAATTTACAGCAAGACTTGGGTCGAACACTTGTAGCATATTCAGTAGATTCTGCACACCCTACGGTAGCACAAGCTATACGCCAACCTGGAAAAATGATCCTTTGGCATGGACAGGGTCCATTACCTGGGCTACATCATTGATCAGCATGGCGTACATGTGGATCCAGCCAAGATCCAAGTCATTCGTGACTGGCCAGCCCCAACAAGACTCATTGAGCTTCGGAGCTTCTTGGGACTTGCTAATTTCTACTACAGGTTCGTGTTGGGTTTCTCCCATATTGCATGGGCCCTCAACCAAATAAATAGGGGTGGTGGTAAGGAGAAATTTGCATGGGGCCGGTCCCAACAACAAGCATTCAATGATTTGAAGCAGCGCTTATGCTCAGCCCCAGTACTTTCACTACCAGACCTGCAACATCCCTTTGAGATAGAGACAGATGCTTAAGACTATGTTGTGGGTGTCGTTCTCACTCAGCACGGCCACCCCATGGCCTATCATAGTGAGACATTGGCCGATATTGTCCGTAAGTACCCTACTTACGACAAGTAAATGTACTCCATTGTGCAAGCATGCTGCCAGTGGAGACTGTTAGTGTTAGAAGTCACTTCTGGATTGCTTGCAGGAGCAGAGCCCGATGCCCATCAGTTTTATGTCACGATTTGTTTAGTGGGGCGATCAAATGGGTAAAGACTCAAGAAGATATAGCTTTAACTCAGGAAACTGGGCCTGGTATGTAGAAAGCAAGGGAGGTATTGATCCAACTTCCATCAGTAAGTTCATTAAAGGGTGGTAGATAGAAGACTTGTGAGAAGGGTGAGCAAGACTGCCTTGGGAAACAGGCCTTCGGAAGCTTGAAGGAGAAAAACTCAGAAGCCAAGATCCTCTTGGTCCAGAGTTTCAAGAAGCTGAAGGGTGACTCGACTGGATCCTCCAATTCCAAGCCATTCCAGCACTGAGAAAACACAAGAACTGATTAGAAACGCTGCGACTGTTGCAGTGATCCAACCTACATCATCCTACAATAGCGCAACTCGACTGGATCCTCCAATTCTGAGTTGTTCTAACATAGTATACAAAGATATGGAAAAAGAGGCTGACATCCATAAAGTAAGAAGTCTTAGATGCCTTATACATTAACCAGAGTGACCAACGCTTCATCAAAACTTTACAATCGGGAGCTTTGCTCAACCATCCCCCCTTTTACAAAAATGGTGAAAACACCTAAATATACTCAAAACAAAAATACAACAGCGAAAACGAGACACTGTAATTAAAACATTGCGTCTGCATGTCTTCTAACAGCCTGCCCATGCAGACTCAGGATGATCGGGCGCCTATGACAGATGCCATCTTATCTGCGTGTGGCTCTAGTAAAGGGAGTAGTTGATCCATTAAGTGTCGAGCTAGCGTGTGCAGACTTCCTTCGGCTAGTCGAGAACTCGGGCATGGCTCTTTCGGAAAAAGGGGATACATGAACCTCTCTAGCAGACCGCCTGCCAGACCCACCATACTTTGCAATTAATGAGTGAGGTGAGGTTTCAACCACCCTCTCTCTTCTTCATTTATTCCCAGCAGGTACCAGGATTTAGATCACGTCGAATCAGCATCTGGAGAACACAGTGCCCCCCCTCTGAAACTCAATTTGGTGCTTTGGAACCCGAGTGGCCAAATGATAAAGATTAGCGCCCCTCCTCTAGGCTTGTTCCTTTACGACCAGGCACCAAAACCACGGGCCCGATTCTGGGCGCTATCGACATTTCGGGGTTCGGGGTTTCGCGAAGTGAATTGATGAGGAGCGCTTTCCCCTCGAACTCCCGAATGTTGACGAGACACGGATGTGCATCGCGCGTCCTTCAGATGAACGACCCAAATAGTACGCTATTATAAAGGGGGTTGCCCCCCATTTGTAGGCTCGCTTGATGTGACCTGGCGCTAAGACCGTGAGCTCGTCTTTGAAGATCGCTTATCGACATTTCGAGGTTCGGGGTTTCGATATGTGAAATGACGAGGGACTTTTACCCCTCAAACTCTCGAATGTCGATATGCCGATGTGACCAGATCTTGCGCCATGCGTCAATGGATCGGACGACCCAGACTTAGCTTTAAAATATAGGCTCTTTCTCTTACGCTATATATCAGGTAACTTGGTAGCCCTGAAATCCCAATGATCATTGATCTGCTTCGTGGATAGATCTCGGTTGCCGACAGCAAAACCTTGCCCGCTCGCTTGACTCGTAACTGGAAAAGGGATTCTCCCGTGCTGCACTCAGGCGCTTCTCCTGTGACTTGCGGACTTGAATACTCTTATGCCCCAGACAAGAAATGTTACTGACATTAGGCTCCATGGGGGATAGATTCATCCCTGTGATGCTCTAAGGACTCATTCTGCAGCTTCAGTGCCTTGCTATTGGGCTATGGAGTCAGGCTCAAAACAACCCGCTGCTGAAAATACAGGCCGAAAAATAAAAGTAACAAAATAAAGCTACATGCTCAAAGGAGATTATTTATATACATTCCTAATGCTAATAAAATATTTTACATGGGCTAGGTGAAAGAAAACTTCCACCATATCCATTCAAGAATCTTCCTGGATAGAAGCTCCTTCCTTCTGTCGATGATCACCAGCAGATAGTGTAACTGTGACAGCAAAACGACTACACTCTTCAACTTCTACTTACAGGGTGAAGTTGATATGGAATAGGGCGGCTCCAAGGCATAAAGGACATGCCACTTCATGTATTCATTGACAGGGTCATAGAATGAGCGGCGAATTTCGGAAAATTGGCGACAGGCAGCCTCTTCTGCTACACAGTTGTTCACATGCGGTCGAATATCTCTGATAAGCACAGGCGGGTGAATAACTGAAGTGGGCTCACTGATCTCAGGTGGTGGCTGCTCACTGACTGGTTCTGAATAAAGGGCAGACCGCTCCTCTGGTTCTTTTTCCTCTTCTTGGTTCTCCCCTGGGTCACATTCATAATCGTCATAAACAAGACCTGTGGGAAAGCTCTGCTCTTGGAAGTCCTGCATTTCCAGCTCAAAACATGATTCATAGCTGTCATAAAAAGGCTAGTCATTCTGATCAGCAAAAGGTGATGTGGGGTTCTGTTGCTCCTCTTCCAGATAATCATCAAAGTCGGGGAGGGAAAGATCTTATCTAATTTGCAAAAATGGAACTATCCCTCGCTCCTCCATGTCGACCCCAAATGTAAACACATCATGGGAAATCTCGTGAAGGAAAAGAGAACAATCCTCTTCCACAACTACCTCTTCATCATATTGATCTGAGATAGCAAGCTCATCGGGGGAAGAAGTTAATGCGTTTACAAAATCTTCAATAATCTCCTCGAAAGAGTCATCTAGAAAATCTGCCTTGGAGACTAGAGAATCCTCTACACAGTCTTTAGATTTCAACCTTTCTAATTGAGCAGAGAGATACTTCACCTGCTCCCTCAGCTCACTCAGGGTGTCTTCTTCCTCCCTGGGATTTTCATCACTTCCATAACACTCCTCTGATGCAGAAGAATGGGGAGGAGAAAGGAATGATTTCCGATCCAGGTCATCAGGATCATCCTCACAGCCTATGTCAGAAATAGCTCCATTTTGTATAGAGTTGTGGTATCCCTCACCACAGTTATGACAAATCAATTCGGAGGGATAAAACTCCTGACAATAGGTGATGAAAGCTACATGAAACTCTGAGAATGAAGAAATGCTAGCAGGGGGTAAAGAATGATACCATTTACGTGCATCCCTTGCTAACGAGAACATGAACATCTTCAGTAATATATCCTCATGATGTATCTCCCACTGACGCATGAGTTCATGAAACTCCCAGAGGTGCCGAGTAGGGTTTTCCTCTTCACATCTTCCAAATATCGACAAATAATCGCCCCACTCATTCGGAGAGGGGACAACATTAGGAAAACCAAGAATAGCAGAAAAATTAAAAGGAGCGAACCTGTGAGCAAGGATTTTCTCCATATCGAACTTGTGTTGTTCTAACCTGTGCATCTTTCACTTGGTGACTCCATGATTCAAGGATCAAGAGCAGTCGCCAATCGATCCTTGAGTCATGGAGTAAAAAGGTGAAAGATACACAGCTTCGAATGTGTCTGGTCCTTGTTCACCATCAAAGGCTAGATCCTAACGTTGTTGTTATCCCAGGAAGCTTCTCAGGCTGAGAAAGCAGCTTCTGAAACCTTCTCAAGAAATCTCCTCTGGGTCATCTTTCAAGTGTGACGACAGTAGCCACAGCTGAAACAGTGAAGTGGAAACAATGGAGTCGCCACAATGGAGTCACCAGGTGCACAGTAGAAATCTTGAAGGGCTTTGATTTCTGATGCACCTTCAGAATCAGAGGCTCAATGTTGTTCTGCCCAGGGAAAATTTTCAACTTCGTCCCCGGCAATGGCGCCAGAAATGTTAGCGTCAGAAGTCACTCCTGGATTACTTGCAGAAGCAGAGCCCGACGCCCATCAGTTTTATGTCACAATTTTTTTAGTGGGGTGATCGAATGGATAAAGACTCAAGAAGATATAGCTTTAACTCGGGAAACTGGGCCTAGTATGTAGAAAGCAAGGGAGGTCTTGATCCAACTTTCGTCAGTAAGTTGATTAAAGGGTGGTAGATGGAAGACTTGTGAGAAGGGTGAGCAAGACTGCCTCAGGCAATAGGCCTTCGGAAGCTTGAAGGAGAAAAACTCAGAAGCCAAGATCCTCTTGGTCCAGAGTTTCAAGAATTTGAAGGGTGACTTGACTGGATCCTCCAATTCCAAGCCATTCCAGCGCTAAGAAAACACAAGAACTGATTAGAAACGTTGCGACTGTTGCAATGATCCAACCTACATCATCCTACAACAATGCAACTCGACTGGATCCTCCAATTCTGAGTTGTTCTAACACAGTATACAAAGAGATGGAAAAAGAGGCTGACATCCATAAACTAAGAAGTCTCAGATGCCTTATACATTAACCAGAGCGACCAGCGCTTCATCAAAACTTTACAATCAGGATCTTTTCTCAACCATCCCCCCTTTTACAAAAATGGTGAAAACGCCTACATATACTCAAAACAAAAATACAACAGCGAAAACGAGACATTGCAATTAAAACATTGCGTCTGCATGTCTTCTAACAGCCTGCCCATGTAGACTCAGGATGATCAGGCGCCTATGACAGACGCCATCTTATCTGCGTGTGGCTCCAATAAGGGGAGTAGTTGATCCATTAAGTGTCGAGCTAGCGTGTGAAGACTTCCTTCGGCTAGTCGAGAACTCGGGCATGGCTCTTTCAGAAAAAGGGGATACAGGACCCTCTCGAGCAGACCTCCTGCCAGACCCGCCATACTTTGCAATTAATGAGTGAGGCGAGGTTTCAACCACCCTCTCTCTTCTTCATTTATTCCCAGCAGGTACCGGGATTTAGATCACGTCGAATCAGCGTCTGGAGAACACAGTGCCCCCCTCTGAAACTCAATTCGATGCTTTGGAACCTGAGTGACCAAATGATAAACATTAGTGCCCCTCCTCTAGGCTTATTCCTTTACGACCAGGCACCAAAACCACGAGCCCGATTCTGGGTGCTATCGGCATTTCGGGGTTCGGGGTTTCGGGAAGTGAAGTGATGAGGAGCACTTGCCCCTCAAACTCCCGAATGCCGACGAGACACGGATGTGTGTCGCACGTCCTTCAGATGAATGACCCAAATAGTACACTATTATAAAGGGGGCTTCCCCCCATTTGTAGGCTCGCTTGATGTGACCTGGCGCTAAGACCGTGAGCTTGTCTTTGAAGATCGCTTATCGACATTTTGGGGTTCGGGGTTTCGAGATGTGAAATGACGAAGGACTTGTACCCCTCGAACTCTCGAATGTCGATATGCTGATGTGACCAGATCTTGCACCACGCGTCAATGGATCGGACGACCCATACTTAGCTTTAAAATATAGGCGCTTTCTCTTACGCTATATATCGGGTAACTTGGCAGCCCCGAAATCCTGATGACCGTTGATCTGCTTCATGGATAGATATCAACTTCCGACAGCAAAACCTTACCCGCTCACTTGACTCGTAACTGGAAAAGGGATTCTCCCATGCTGCGCTCGGGCGCTTCTCCTGGGACTTGCAGACTTGAATACTTTTGTGCCCCGAACAAGAAATGTTACTAACAGAGACATTACATTCTTGGGAAGGAGACAGTCATCCACACTGATCATAAGCCACTACATTTCATGCAGACACAAGAAAAACTACAGAATGACCGCCATCAAAAGTGGTCCACATACTTGCAACAATTCCACCTCAACATCAAGTATAAAACAGGAAGCACCAATCGCGTCGTCGATTGCCTCAACAGACCGCCAGTCGTGACACTCACCATAGTGCTAGACTCTTGTGGCCATGGGACATCTGGATGGCCCCAACTCTATGAGACAGACCCTGACCTCGCCACCACCTACCAAATGTTGGGTTCAAATGCAGTTGTCAATAATGTCCATCTTCAGGATGGGTTGTTGTGTCATCTGGGCCATATCTGTGTTCCATCAAGTGAGCGAGCGAAGTTGATCTGGGAAGCCCACTACATTCGGGTGGCAGGACACTTCGGCATTGAAAAGATAGTGGCGATGCTATAGAAACATTTCTACTGGACGAAACTTCGACAGGAGGTCGACAAGTATATCAGGTCCTGCACTGCCTACGCTATTGCCAAACCGACCACTAAGAAACAGGGCCTGTACACCCCTCTTCCTACTCCTGACAGGCCATGGGAATCCATCTCAATGGACTACATGTTGGGCCTCCCATCCACCAAGCAGGGAAATGACTGTGTTTTTGTGGTTGTTGATCTCTTTTCTAAGATGGTGATTCTAGTTGCCTGCAAGAAGAGCATCACAGCAGAGGCCACTGCCAAGCTCTTCTTTGAACGAGTTTGGGTACATTTTGGAATCCCACAAACCATTGTATCAGATCGGGATAGTCGATTTCTCAGCACATTCTGGTCGAGCCTCTGGTCACTACTGGACACCAAGCTCACCAAATTCATGACCTTCCACCCCTAGACAGATGGCCAAACCGAGGTTGCAAATCGAATGATTGTGCATATCCTTCGCATGTATAATTCAAAGAACCCTCGCACATGGGATGAGAGCCTTCCCTATGTCCAACATAGCTACAACCGAGCCTTGCATAGCTCAATCGGCCACAACCCCTTTCAAGTGGGATTGGGATTCCAACCATTGGGTCCCATAGATGTTTCACTTCCCCTTGCGGTCACCTCGGTTGGCTCATATCCTGCTCCAACTGAAGCTAACAAAGCCACTCGGTTCATTGAGCGGATCTAGCACATCTGCCAACAGGTTCAGGATATCCTACAGAAGTCCAATGACAAGTACAAACAGTGCCATGATCAACATCGGGTGCCGCATAAGTTTCAGATGGGCGACAAAGTTTGGTTTCACTTGCAGAAAGAACGACTTACAGGACCCCATCGAAAGCTTCGCCCACTTCGTTATGGACCGTACACTATCACCAAGGCCATGGGGGATAATTCTTTTGAGCTCAACATTCCTCCTTTCCTTGGCCTGCACCCAGTGTTCAACGTGGATCTCCTTCGCCCTTATTTCCCACCATTATTGGACACCTCAGAAGTAGCAGAGCAGCTGACACCAACAGAGCTCAACCCCGACTGCATACAACAAGTATCCAATGATCAGATTGTGGACAGACAGATCAAAGGCACTCGACCACAAAGGACCCATCTTTATCGAGTCGTCAAAGCAGGGAAGCTCCTGCACCAAGGCAAGTGGCTCACCCGGGGCCAAATTCAGCAGAAATTTCCATATCTGATGGGGGACCTCAAAGCAATGGAGACCATTTCTTCCTAAGGAGGGAGGATTGATTCAGATGGATATCGGTGGCCACCCACCTTTTCCAACTGGATCAAAACAACTTTCTGACATTTTTGGCAATTTACTATTTTTAACAGTTTTTACTTCCGGGGCCATTTTGAGGGCCTAAATGAAGGTTTTTCGGTATCAAGCTCCTCAATGATAGCTAAAGTCATGATTGATCCCCCAAAGTGAATCTCCTCGATGATACCTTTCCAACGGGCTATAACACGCCTAAAACGGAGATCGTATGAAAAAGTTACGACCCTAGGAAATTGATGTACTAGCTTACCCAAACGGGGCCCACATGACTTTTGGCGCTTCATCTCCTAGGGTTGGGTTTTTGGATGTCTAGGGTTTTTGGCATTCTTTCTTATTGTAAAAAGGCCTTCAGAGCCTCATTGTGACCTTCTTCTTGTGAATGCGCGTTGTCGTCACATCTCTTCTCAGAGATAAGCCGCCACCATTCTAGCAAGCTTGTTTCCGCTGCATTTTACAGTGTCAGCTTATTTCATTATTGAATAGAAAACCAGTTTTACTGTATCTCTGTCATTTTTTGTTAAGCACTTGTTAATAATCTGTATTCATTTCGTTCTGCTCATAAAATCTGGATCAATGAAGATGCTATGCGGGAAGAATACCCACATCATTTTGAAGATTTTGGAAATCTTGTTGATATTATGTAAGTAAGATGCACTGAGGACAGTGCATAAATAAGGGGAGGGGATTGTAATACCCCAAGGCCGAGCCCCAACTGAATTGTAATGATGTTTATAGGCTGGTGAGCCAAGTGTTTATAAGTTGGGAGACTTATATGTTTATTAGGTCGTATAGCCTAGATATTGAAGGTAAGGGAGCCTTATTTTGTATATGTAAATACTACATCATTAATAAAATCACATCGTTGCTTGTAGACTGACCATGAAGAAAGAGTTACAGGGGAATAAGCTCCACTGGGTAGGGAAAGGGAAGGGACCTAAGAGGCTAGGAAAAATGGTCTAAGCTTGAGGGCTTAACCCAAGGAAATATTATATGGATTTCTTGAAAAACTAAGGTTTTGGGAATAAATCCTTGTTATCCTAAGTTCCTTTGGGGGGAGGAACGAACTCCAAGTGGAGAATAACGAGCTTCCAAGAGAACCAAGTTTCAACTTGGGCACATGCATATTTATGTGGGAAAATCCATTGTTGTGGGGGTTTGCTGACCATTCTTGTGATCCTTTGCCCCATTCACTCACACACTAAGCAGGCATGCAGTTACCCATTTTCTGCTATTGTTGAACCCTCTCCCATTGTGAACCTCTATAATTTGCGTGCCCTGGTATTTTTGTTGAGCCTGTACCCTGCATTACCCGATTTGGTTGTTATTCTTAACCATTGGACCGAGGAGCTGGAAAAAAGAAGCAAGTTGTCAGGAATGTGGTTTTGAAGAGGCGGGTTGTCAGGCTCGTGGATTGAAGAAGCAGGTTGTTAGGCCTATGAGCCACTCTCTCTAGGTGAGAGAGATTGTTGGGGAAGTGATTTCTCCTAGAGGGAGTCCATCAACAACTACAGAGCTCTGATAATTCTCGATCCGACCTATTGTTGAAACCCTAGAAGGGAAGTGGAAAAATCGATGGACTATGGAATAATGTAGGTATATATTCTCAGGGTGGGACATGCATATGGGGAATGAGAGTCTGTGAGTGATGGGCATAAGTAGTCTCCTTGGAGGGAATCCTTCATGTTGCATTATGCAAATTTCTGTAGTCTCAGCCTAGCCTAGGATTTTCTTTACCCTGGGTGGAGTTTAGTCCCAGCTCGGGGGTGACCCACTGTTGATAGCTTGGAGCAACGTGGTCTAAGGCTAGGAGGTTCGTGAAATCTCTGGACGTAGTTTGTGTACTTCAATTAAAAGATAAGTATCATTTTTGTGTTATTATCAAATTATGTGTTCGGTGCATGTTTGTTATTATGAGAATTGCATGTGTTGTTGCATGTATGGTTTACTGTTAATTCCGCATGAATCTGTTTATGAGCAGAATGTTTATATCTGTTAAAATTTGCATGATATATATATATATATATATATATATATCAGATTTTGAAAACAGATTAGAGCATGAGAGATTTTAAGTAGCATGACCCAACTTAGGTGGTTGGGTATGTTATAGTTTCCCATTCCTCTCCTAGTTTTTCTCCCTTCTAGTGTTGGGCTATTGTTCTCATCCTCGTCTCTCTAATCTTGCGTGAACTGGGCAAGCCGAAGCATTGTCCGACCTATTACAAATTTGCGGCCCCATACCATCGACCCAACCCCTCTTCGACCCTTCCTTTGTGTCCCATCCCCTCCATAATCCTTGTTGGTCCTCCCCTGTTTGATCAGAATTGGGTTGACGAAGAAAATGTTGTTACTTACATTGAGGTAGAAATTCCTCTAATTCCCCACAGGTCCCTTCGGACTCTCTCCTGCACACTACTTCGAACGCTCAGAAACCCCTGCGCAATTTAGGACAATTGCCTCAAAGTGTCAAACCTGGGACAAAAATGAGAGATTTTCTGGTTGAGGAAGAGATTCCTCCAGAATGTCTCGAGGAAAATACTATGACGACAACACTAGTTGTTTACAACCCTCAAATTGTTTCACCCTTTGAACCAGAGCCGCCAAACACCCATAGGTTCTTAGAAGATCATATGTATCTCAACTTCGAAATGAGACGGGACATGGACGACCATCTTCATCGCTAGGATATCCTCAGTTGTCACCTAGATGTCTTGTTCAATTCCCTCTCAAGTGAGCTTGTCAAGCGAAGGTGCCCGACCTGCTGCTAACCGTTCATTTTCGCTCCTGCAAGGCCACACTCTCAAAGCATTGAAGGACACCCGGGTTTGCCTAGTGTCTAGTTTTGTTTTCCTGTTGTTATGTTTTGAGGTCCAGAGAGGCCACAATTACAATTTGGTTTAGGACTAGTTTTGTTTTGGCTCTGTGAACAAAAGCATGATTGCTTGTATTGCAAGCCACATGTTCTAGTTTCCATTTGTATGGAAGAATGGGTGGAAAACTTCACCATGTGTATTATTATGAAGAATCTTTAAGGAAATATAATTTTATTTACAAAAATATAAAATAATGAAAGGGTAGAGTGAAATATTTTATCCTACATACAAATATAACAGTAGAATTGTAATAATTCAATATATAGGGTTTAATAAGGGGATTTATACTTAACATGGAGCTTTGTCTAGAGCTTAACAAGAGTCTCCCATGCTCTTTGGAGACCCCATGTTAATAACTATAATTGTCCAGTTTTTAAAATATTTAATTTTCTTCAATTTCAATATACCATTGAACTTTAGTTGTTGCATGTGAACAATGATTTTAGGTAAATTCATATGTAAAATTGAATAACATTTCTTTTTAGCTTTCCATATCTTTAATTACTCAATTATCCTTCAAGCTAATTTGTGAAAATCATAATGACTTTGGTACTTTTAATTCAACCATGTTCATGTCCAAAGTGACATTTAGAAGAATATTTAGTCTAATTCTATTTATTTATTTGTCAATAAACTAGGGGACAATAAACATCATCAACAATATGTCTCTCTATATATATAATCAACTTAAAAAAATAATATCATTATAAATTTAATTTTTTTTGAGTTTTTTTAAAAATACTTAACTTTTGGGAAAAACAAATAATTACTCAAATCTATTTGATTTTAAAAAATTTATTATACATCCAAATTCAAAAGTTTGATAATGACCATTTTCATACATATGGTATTCATACTTTAAATGGTTATTTTAATTGTAACTAGTTACATACAAATTCAAAATAATTCACAATGACCCTGATCATATCATAGATCATAGTTGTATTTTAAATGGTGATTTTGATCATAATTATGAATATAGTTGATCATGATTAATTACATGATTAACCATCAATATATCATATTTAAACCACTAGCTACTATCCTTATCTATCCTTATCCATTTAAAATGGTTAACTAATAATAATTATGAATAGTGTTCATAATCATAAGTAACTAACTACTACCCTTATCCATCCATTTAAAATGGTTAACCATGTACTAATGATGAATGATGTTCATACTCATAATTAACTATGATCATGGTTGAACATTAACCATGATCATCATTATTGTGACTCATCATCATTGTTATAACATTTTTATCAATATTTCCTTAGGCCCTCGATTTTATCTATATTCAATTAACCTCTCTATTTCCTTAGGCCCTCGATTTTATCTATATTCAATTAACCTCTCTATACACGTGAGACAATTTTTAAGTCGTTGAGCAAGTGATTAAAGGTTCATATCGCATTTGAGAATATATTGTCTCCCCGTGTCGGTTAGTGGGCCTCCACCTTGACTTTCAGCTCCTACTTTTGTTAGTTTCATTTTATTCTGGTTTTCTATTACTTTACTTATTTACTCACAATATTACCTTCTAGATTTCGATTTTTCATTGGTACAAGTAATATGCGCGAGGCGTGCGTCAGATCTTACAAAATTTTTTGGAGCTTTATTAGGTAGGAAATTTCAATACGCAATAGTAAATTCCAAAGCCAGAGATTTTCTTGAAAGATTTCCAACACAGGTGTCCGAATTTCCAGAGGTGGAATGCCCGTATCCCTCACATTTTGTTATAACTCAGCGACATTTTCATTGATAAACCAGTTCTAAGCGTGATCGCCTGTTCCAGAATTTATGGATTGCACAGGATTACCTGTGGCTCGGTAATTTGCGCGCGTTCTAGATTAGAGGTATCAATGGAAGTAGGGAGGACAAGGATCACGCCGACAAGATTGACAATTATATTTTTCCTTTTCACACTGTGTTTTGACGATTATATTTTTCCTTTTCAGACTGCGTTTCATGGTTTTGTTTATCTGCCCATATGAAGTCAGGATCAAGTCATGTGTTCGTCATATTTTTTCCTGTAGCATCAATCACACTAAGTACCAGTGCCTGAGCATGTGATTTGATATTTTGAATGAATATACCCACAACTATTGGCTTTTCTTTGTCAGTTTGAATGTAAATAAATAACACGTATTTCTTCAAATCAGTTGCATTCAGAGAGGTGCATTTATAATTTGTGGTTCTCGATGCGAATGCCTTTAACTGCGTTGGAGCCCACGAGAAGCCCTCCGCATCTATTCTAGTCTTGAAAAAGGGCCAATTGGCATAGATCAGGCCTATAAAAATGACCGCTGTTATCACGAATCAATGAAAGCAATGCAAGCGTTGGACAGCTCTCTGGTTCTTGTTGTCCTTGAAGCGACATGGGCGATAGCATGAGCAAGGTGCCTGGCAGCAAAATGGTGGCCATCAAACGCTGGACTTGTTTTGTGGCAGCAATATGGCTCCAATCTATCAACGGCACCAACTTTGTTTTTTCTGATTACTCTTCTGCGTTGAAGAAAACTATGGGGATTAATCAACTCCAACTGAATAGTTTGGCGGTGGCCTCGGACCTTGGAAAAATCATGGGCTGGGTTTCTGGACTGGCGTGCGTGTTTCTGCCAACTTGGGCTGTTCTTGGCATTGCTATGAGCTTGGGCATAGTGGGATATGGCGCTCAGTGGCTAGTTCTGAGTGAAATCATTCGTCCATTGGATTATTGGCAGGTTGTACATTCTTTCCATGCT
>ML780632.1:241343-254473 GCA_009831015.1 Picea engelmannii
TTTTGGAGCTTTATTAGGTAGGAAATTTCAATACGCAATAGTAAATTCCAAAGCCAGAGATTTTCTTGAAAGATTTCCAACACAGGTGTCCGAATTTCCAGAGGTGGAATGCCCGTATCCCTCACATTTTGTTATAACTCAGCGACATTTTCATTGATAAACCAGTTCTAAGCGTGATCGCCTGTTCCAGAATTTATGGATTGCACAGGATTACCTGTGGCTCGGTAATTTGCGCGCGTTCTAGATTAGAGGTATCAATGGAAGTAGGGAGGACAAGGATCACGCCGACAAGATTGACAATTATATTTTTCCTTTTCACACTGTGTTTTGACGATTATATTTTTCCTTTTCAGACTGCGTTTCATGGTTTTGTTTATCTGCCCATATGAAGTCAGGATCAAGTCATGTGTTCGTCATATTTTTTCCTGTAGCATCAATCACACTAAGTACCAGTGCCTGAGCATGTGATTTGATATTTTGAATGAATATACCCACAACTATTGGCTTTTCTTTGTCAGTTTGAATGTAAATAAATAACACGTATTTCTTCAAATCAGTTGCATTCAGAGAGGTGCATTTATAATTTGTGGTTCTCGATGCGAATGCCTTTAACTGCGTTGGAGCCCACGAGAAGCCCTCCGCATCTATTCTAGTCTTGAAAAAGGGCCAATTGGCATAGATCAGGCCTATAAAAATGACCGCTGTTATCACGAATCAATGAAAGCAATGCAAGCGTTGGACAGCTCTCTGGTTCTTGTTGTCCTTGAAGCGACATGGGCGATAGCATGAGCAAGGTGCCTGGCAGCAAAATGGTGGCCATCAAACGCTGGACTTGTTTTGTGGCAGCAATATGGCTCCAATCTATCAACGGCACCAACTTTGTTTTTTCTGATTACTCTTCTGCGTTGAAGAAAACTATGGGGATTAATCAACTCCAACTGAATAGTTTGGCGGTGGCCTCGGACCTTGGAAAAATCATGGGCTGGGTTTCTGGACTGGCGTGCGTGTTTCTGCCAACTTGGGCTGTTCTTGGCATTGCTATGAGCTTGGGCATAGTGGGATATGGCGCTCAGTGGCTAGTTCTGAGTGAAATCATTCGTCCATTGGATTATTGGCAGGTTGTACATTCTTTCCATGCTATTGTAAATTTGTTTTATTTTTACAAAGATTCAGGCATGGAATTTTATAGAGTTGGCGTACAAGAAATTCGAAGATGAATCTGGAGGGATTTCATAAATTTCTCGTCAAAAATTGAAGGAATTGACACAGAATTATACTGTTATTCAATCGTAGAACTCGAGACCTTTCTCCTCGATCCTTTTGGGGATACAATAATTTTAGAACCAGAAGAGGCGGATATCTCAATTTTTTTTAATTGCTTTAAGTTTACTCTTTTTCTGATACTAGTTCGCGAGGCGTTTACTTTTGGCTTTGATAAAAGCGTTACACAAGCTTATATCTCCTCCACTTACGTTATAGAGCTTCTAGATTCTTCCAGCGTTGAAGCATCGTCATTCTCTAAGTAACGTATGGTTGCTTGGCCAGCGCTATCCCATTTTCCTGAAGGTAAACAGGAAAAGCACGGATATTGGTAAAACATTGGTAGAGAAAAATCAATAAATAAATACAATTGGGGAAACATAGATTCGGATTCTGAATAGAAAATTAGATGACCTAAAACCTAGAAAAAATCTATGAAAAATGGAAAAAATTTCCCCTTTTATAAAAATTTTAGGAAAAAAATTTGGTCATTTTATTATTTTTTCAAAATTTTCTCTATGACTACCTTATTCGAAATGAATATTTTCTCATATTTCACCAAAAAAAAACAAAAAATATCATCAAATAGATAAGTTTTTACGAATTTGAATGAAATTCTTTCAAAATAATACCTTCTAATATTTCACAAAAATATTATCGAAAGTTTATAGATATTAGATAAATTCTTTCATTTTAAAAATTTTAGAAAGAATTTGAAACATAGTTTTCATAACTGTCACTAGTGTAATTGCAATTCATTAGGATTGTTGGTGCTATAATTGCCAAAAACGAGTTGAATTTGGATTAAAATTAAGGCCTTGTCTACCTTTTCTACTAAATGAATTTTTTCACCAGAATCTATCTACTTAAATTTGTATGAAATTATTATTTTAAATTTGTATGAAATTATTATTTTGTGTTGTTTCAAATTTGTTTTTGAATATAGAAATGGAAATGTTGAAAAACTATAGAATGTTGAAAAACTCTTGAAGTACTTGGATTATATAGAAATAATCACTCAAAATTGTTCATCTAACTTTTTCTCATCCTAATTCTAAAAATGTACCCAAAAAAAATATAACCAAATAAAATTCATTTAGTAAAACTTTTATTAATAGGTGTTAGCAGTGTTAATATGACTTCCTAGCTGTTAGAAATTTGGAAATTAATAAGTGTGTTAATATGACTTCCTTAGAAATTTGGATTAAAATTAATAGGTGTTGCAGTGCTAATATGACTTCATAGGTGTTTTTTCTGACAACAATTTAGTTTGTTGTTTTCTACAACGCAGATATATGTATCGTGCCTTCTGGCTGGGAATAGCATATGTTGGTTCAACACTGTGAGCTTCAGGGCTGCCATTGAAAATTTCCCAAGTAAGAGGGGAATTGCTTCTGGCTTAAGTACAAGTTATGTTGGGCTCAGCACAATTATTTACACCTGTCTCTGTGCCATTCTGAACCCAGGCAATCCTTCACTGTACTTGCTTTTGAACTGCATAGTCCCCGCTGTAGTGGGTGTAATTTCGGCTGTGCTTCTCTATGTCTCACAGTCAAAAAATGCTGTCATAGAAGAAGATGCAGATAAGAAATACATGATTCTCTGTACGCTTATTGTCATTGCCACTGCAATATATTCTATCATTTTTGAGTTCCTACCCCATGGGAAGCGTCAGCGTGAAGGAATCTATATGGCCGTACTTATTATTCTCTTGATGGCCCCTCTGTATATACCCTTCAAGATTGCCTTGAACAATATAAGCAATGAAAGGAAAGTAAACAGTTGCAGTGCAAGTCCACTAACGGGAGAAAACAAGCAACAGAATTCTACAGGAGAAATCCCCACCAACAACGACAGCTGCCAGGTGGACTTTATTCAAACTGAAGAGAACAAAAGCAATACTCAAAGCTTGGAAATACAAAACCCTCTGCACAGTCCACAGAATTTCAATCATGTTGAAGGTAGGAGAATCCAGTCGATGTCAGTTTCACGACTGCGATATCCACCGCTGGGAGAGGAGCACAGCATCCTACAACTCTTGACAAGTATTGATTTCTGGATATATTATTTCGTATACTTTTGTGGAGGAACAGTGGGACTAGTATATATAAACAACCTTGGGCAGATTGTTCAATCCTTTGGATACTCCAAGACACCAATCTTTGTATCTCTGGTTTCATCGTTTGGATTTTTTGGGCGTATTGCATCGGGGCTTCCAGATTATATTCAGGTATGACTCTTTATCAGCTGTAGGTTTTTTCTTCATATATATTGTGCTAGTACTTACTTACATTGTAAATTAGCAATGTTGGATGTTCAAAAAGTACCGGCCCCTGCCAAGACCAGGATGGATGGGCATATGGATGGCGCCCATGGCTGTAGCGTTCCTCATGTTGGGGCTGATGAACTCAACAAGCAAAGGTGTCCTCTGTCTGAGCACCGCCATTGTTGGAACCTCGGTAGGAGCGATCACCTCCATAGCCATTCCGACTTCATCAGAGATGTTCGGAATGAAACGTTTCGGCGTCAATCACAACATACTGATCACCAACATTGCATTTGGTTCTCTTCTCTTCGGTGAAGTTGCAGGGGTTCTTTATGATGACTCCACTTCTTCTGGAGTGGATAGATCGGCTTCTTTTGCTTTTGGCATGGATAAACAATCGACAAAGTTGTCTCGGCATCTCTGCATGGGAAGGCAGTGCTTTCGAAAAACATTTCTCCTCTGGGGATGTGTATGTCTCTTTGGATTGGTTCTCTGCATTATTCTGTGCATGAGAACCCGTGACTTGTATGACTCTATCCACAAAAAACAATCCCATGAAATGGATCACAGTAACAGTTAGTTATAAATGGATATCAATTAAATATTTTAACACTATTTAGAATTGTTTGTAATTTTTTATTTTTTTTTAATCATGATTGCAACACTATTAAGTTTAGCTATAATTTTATAGGTTTTGTTTATTCTACTAAATAGGTTTTTTAATTGGAATATAAATTTACAAGAATTATTATTTTTTGTTATTTAAAATTCATTTCTGAATGTATAAATGAATTCAGTTTGTTAAAAAGCTCTTGAATCACTCTTATGCAAAAATAATCACTCAAATCTAAGAATCTAACAATTTCTGGTCAGATTTAGAGCTTGTATAATTTTATAGGCTTTGTTTAGCTGGAATATAAATTTGTACGAATCATTATTTTTTGTTGTTTAAAATCCATTTTTAAATCTATAAAAGGATTGCGCATGCTAAAAAACTCAGGGAGCACTCTTATGCAGAAGTAATCACTCAAATCTACTAATCTAACAATTTCTGATCAGATTTAGAATTTCTGACCAGACTTAAGACAAATGTCCCCAGAAAAAATAGTCATTTCCTATAATATTATATATGTTTATTTTCAGGAAATATATTTATCAGTTCAATAGTAAGGAAATGTACAGTTTTATTCATATGAATGGAAATATGCAAAATGAGATGTGAAATGCAATAAGAAAAGTGTAATTTTATATTTGTTAATTTACACTAGTAATTGTTATTTTTGGAGTGGGTTAATTAGGGAGCAATCTTCCCTGGCTAGTTATCTTTTCGGAAGGTTTTAAATTTCAGGCCAATCCATAATTCTGATCGATTTTTTGAGTATTTGAGTTGATTTAAAATGAGGCAAAACCCGTACAGTAAAGCTTTAAAATGCATGGAACTTTGATCTAGATTCAAGTCCATTTTTTTACAAAAAAAAACTGTTTAATCCCGAGTTAACCTACTCAGTTATTTTTGTCAAATTTCATTTTTCAGTTAAGTTAAAAGATGTGAAATTAATATATTAAAACAAAGTAAAATATTGAAAATATATATCTATTTTAATAATAATAAAATTAATCATTAAAACGTATGGCTCACAGGGAACATGTTGGCACTCGCAATTGACTGTATTTCTTTCAACGTTGTGTAATCGAACTGTGGAGTCGTTGCTTGGGACCTTCACGGGTTTAGTGTGTGGAGCTATCTTCATAAAAAGACCTGTTTACGTGCGAGAGAAAGTGCGTGTTTATGGAAGTACTATCGGGGCACGTTAATTAACATTTATT
The DNA here is from genome assembly GCA_009831015.1 of Picea engelmannii. Classification (NCBI taxonomy): domain Eukaryota; kingdom Viridiplantae; phylum Streptophyta; class Pinopsida; order Pinales; family Pinaceae; genus Picea; species Picea engelmannii. Next base: position 246,697 of record ML780632.1, read on the forward strand.
TCTTATCGCCCGTGCATCTACTATGTGTGCACAGGTAGAATCTACATATTTGGCTCTTGTGCTTTATTCTTTATGCAGGCATTTTTTTAAAGCGTTTGCTCAATTAGTAAAGTAATATTCTTTATGCAGGCATTTTTTTAAGCGTTTGCTCAATTAGTAAAGTAAATATTTTAAAAAGAAAATTATTAAAAAATATTAAAGTGGAATAGCTTTTTATATTTATGTAATTTTAAATGATAAAATATTAATCTTTATTAGGGCATTTCTTTTAGCATATGTTCCATGAGTAAAGTAAATATTTAAAAGGAGAAAATTGTTAAATAATATTAAGAGGAATAATTTTTTATAATGATATAATTTAAAAAAATAAAATATTGAAATTGAATTAGATATATAAAAAAATATCACAATATAGTTTTGTATTTCAATTTATTAAAATTTTTATAAAATAAAATGTTATTAACAATATATTTTTATATTTTGGATATCCTTTATTTAAAGATGTGCTTATTTATAATATATTCAGTTTTTTTAAACATTCCTAATAACAAATTCAATAAGTTATATAAATTTAATTATGTTAAATTTAATTTATATATTTTATTTTTCTATATATAAAAATGCAATCTATCATTACATTTAATTTTTTTTATTTATAAAGTAAATATAAACTTATTTTTTTTTTATCTTTTTAATTGTAATATTTTTTTTAATATATTATTCTATTTTTTTGTCAATAAAATTTAATCTCAAATAATGACAAAGTAAATGTTTTATTATTCATAAAGATTTTGTTTTAATGTTATAAAGTAAATGTTTTGTTATTCATAAAGATTTTGTTTTAAAACAATGTTGTTATAAGTAATTTTATTTTTTTTCAATATTAGTTGGAAATTCACCCCAATATTTTTTCACTTAAATTTGAGAAAATTGTTAAATAATATTAAAAAGAAATAATTAAAAAAAATAAAATATTGAAATTGAATTAGTTATATAAAAAAATATCACAATATAATTTTATATTTAAATTTATTAAAAAAATTATAAAATAAAATGTTATTAAAAATATAGATTTATATTTTAGATATCATTTATTTAAGGATGTGCTCATTTATAATATATTCAGTTTTTTTAAAACATTCCTAATAACAAATTCAATAAGTTATATAAATTTAATTATGTTAAATTTAATAAGTTATATAAATTTAATTATGTTAAATTTAATGTATATATTTTACATTTTTATATATAAAAATGCAATGTATCATTACATTCAATTCTTTCTTAATTTATTTTTATTTGTAAAGTAAATATAAACTTATTTTCCTTGTTTATATTTTTAATTGTAAATTTTTCTTTTTTAATATATTATTTTATTTTTTTGTTAATAAATTTAATCTTAAATAATGATAAAGTAAATGTTTTGTTATTCATAAAGATTTTGTCTTAAAACAATGTTGCTATAAGTAATTTTTTTTTTTCAACATTAGGTGGAAATTTACTTCTGATACTTCTTTATTTAATGGATGATATGAGGTGTTAAACCTCAATCCTAGGAATACAAGGCTCGAATCAGTGACCTCTCCCCAAACCTAAAGAGTATAAATATGTCTCACCAACTACCTTGTCCCATGAGACTAATTATATCTTTTTATTATGAAGTAAAAATAACTTAATTTTAATTGACAAAGTAAATATTTTGTTACATGCATAAAGATTTTGTTTAAAAAGATTACTGCTATAAATAATAATTTGGTTGATTTCACTTAGAATTTCATTTTCTCACTCATTCTTGTGATAACTTTTATGTTATTTTTTTTTCATATCAAATCAGTAATGAGTAATGGTAAATTTTTTATTTAACAAATTTATTTATTAAGTTTTCCATTTTTATAATTTTATAATGATTCATCAATTATTTAACAAATTTATTTATTAAGTTTTCCATTTTTTTAATTAATTTTATGATTCATCTTAATCTTTATGTGGAAAATGAATATTTTTTATATTTTAGAAAATACCGTCCTTAATAAAAAGTACACCAAAACTTTTTGATAAAAATGAGATAATTTTATTAAGTACACCAAAACTTTTTGATAAAAAATGAGATAATTTTTTAAGAGGTTAAACGAGTAGTCTTTTAAAATAAATACTTTCTAATATTTCAGAAAAATATCTTTAAAATTTATAAAAATTAAATGATTTTTATAAATTTGAAGATTTTCTTAAAATAATTGAATTTTTTTAAAAATCTGGAAATGTGAAAGATTCATTTTGAAATATCTTCAATATTTTATTGAAAATAGATAAATTTTTACAATTTTATTGAAAATGACCCAGTATATCAACTAATTACGTATTAATATAATACATTAATGTGTTATATTAAGATGATTGGTGTTATAATTACTAATTATGAAAACTAGTTGCATTCGGTGAAAACTAGTTGCATTTGGTTTATAATTGATAGGTGTTGCAGCGCTAATATGACTTCATACGTTTTTTCTTAAACACAAGTTCATTTGTTATTTTCTACAGCGCAGGGTATATATCGTGCCTTATGGCTGGGGATAGCATCTGTTGGTTCAACACCACCACCTTCGGGCTGCCAATAAAAATTTCCCAAGTACGAGGGGAATTGCTTCTGACTTACGTACAAGTTACGTGGGGGCTCACCACAATTATTTACACTTGTCTCTCTGCCATTCTGAACCTACGGAATCTTTCACTAGTTGATTTTGAACTGCATAGTGACAGTTGGGCCTAACTTTTTGAATTTTTTTAAATGGATCAATCTCCACATTGTGTACGGGTAAAGTTTTTTTTTTTTTTTTTTTTGGTTGTTGTTGTTAGAATTGGTCAAGTAAATTTCGATAAAATTACTATTTTTTGTTATTTAAATTGCATTTTTAAATGTATAAATAGATTCAGCTTGCTGAAAAGACACTGGAATTATACAAATTTAGCCACTCAAATCTGTAGATCCAATCATTCATCACCGAATTTCAAGCAAAATCAAACGAAAAAAATTACCAGAAAACATCCAAGAGGTAAAACATTTAAACTACTACGATACATACAAACTATAAAATATGATTATTTATTCTTGCTATTGCTATTATGTATGAACATAATTGTTTACGAACCTGCTATTTTGTTTGTGTCTCTTAATCAATTTTACTCAGAAATTAATCAGAGAAATGGATAGAATGACAGATAGCAGTTATTGAAATTGTTTAGTTCATAAGTTTTTTAGGATGCTAGATTTATATTTGGATTTAAAAGTACACTTCAAATAATGAAAAATCGTAATTCCACCCACACTTAAATTATTAGATTTTAATAATAATGATTAAAAAAATCAAAACAATCACGTATTTAGAATATTTCAATAATTATTATTATTAAAGTAAAAACAATCACATGTTTATACCACTTTGTATCTATATAAATATCATAAACGTCAAAACAATCTATATAAATACTCCACAGCAAAGTAATAAATACACGGATAATTTTTAGACACGGCATTTTTCTATGTCTCGCAGTAAAAAAGTTGATAAGGTTGATTCTCTATGCACTTATGGTAAAAAGGTTGATAAGGTTGATTCACTATACACTTATTGCCAGTGCCAATGCCAATGCCAATGCCAATGCCGTATATTCTATAATTTTTTACTTCCTGACCCATGGGAAGCGTCAGCCTAAAAGGGTCTACATGGCCGTACTCATTATTGTCTTGAGGGCAGGTTAATGGGTCCTCTGTATGTAGCCTTAAAGGTTGCCTTGAACGACATAAGAAATGAAAGGAAAGTAAATAGTTGCAGTGCAAGTCAAATAACAAGACAAAGCAAGCAGCAGAATTCAACACAAGAAAACCCATCAACAACGACAGCTGCTAGGTAAGCTTTATTCAAACTGAAGAGAACAAAAGCTTCACTCAAAATATAAATAGACCTAATATGCAGAAGTCTAATCATACTTAAGGTAGGAGATTGCAGCGTATGTCGGTTCCACCAACGGGAGAAGAGCGCCACCTCTTACAATTCTCTGGAAGTATTTATTTTCACTATATTATTTAGTGTATCTTTGAAGAAATAACACAAATAATATATAAAAACAATTTGTTAATTGGATTGGGTTTTAATGATAAAATATATATATATATATATATAAAATGATTGTTTCAATTTTGGTTTCAATTATTAATAATATTATTATTATTTTAAGTAAAAAAGGTGTTTCTTATTAATGCATTATTATAGTACAAAAATGCTACATGTCATCATTCTGCCACCTGTTTATCAGAACAGGGGCACACTGTGATACTTTTATTCCAAAGTGTTATCTGTCATCTTTACCAAACGAAACCAGAGTAGGTGGCAGATTCATGTTCTTACAGAACTATTCTAGAAGCCTAAGACAATCTAGCAACCAAGAAAATAAAACAAAATTGTAAAACTATATCATCTCAGTACAAAGATCTGAGCGAGAATTGTACAAGGGACCCATTACAAAAAACTAGAATTTAACCATTACACCTAGAGGGTAGTCCTTGGGCTGGAGCACAAAAGGCTTCACGCGGGTCGGGCAATGCTAGTTAGCAGGTGCATTCGAGAATGCGTCATACAACATGTCGATCCACTGACTCATGAGGGTGTCCCGGTGGAGCTGGTCCACCATTTGGCTCTGAAGCTCAAAGATGAGCTCTAGTTGCTCTACGCTGAAGAGAGGAGGCAGAGCAGGGAAGAATTTAGGGATTGCAGAGAGCGATGGAGGTGTCAAGTGCATGGGATGATCATGGTCCTAGCGACTCCAGTAGTCTATTTTCCATCATTGAGGTTAAGTTGTCAGGCCTATAGGATATGACTCTCTCCAGGATTGCAGTTTATGTCCTCCTGGGTCCACTACCCAGCTCTAATCGTTTCCCGAATCAAGTTCATAATTCTTTCCCTGGTTGAGAGAGTGGGGGAGGACGTCGAGCGAAAAAATCTCTTGTTTCTTTCTTTCCAAATTTTCCACATTGTGAATCCAGGTAAAAGTTGTCAAATGCAATCCAGGATTGGATTTTGATAGGAAATTGAGTCCCAATTCTCCACTGTGCTTATGATGCTAGCTCGATTTATATTGGAGTGACATAACAGTTGTGCTCCCATAGACCAGATGATATGACTGTATTTGTAGAGGTTAAATAGGTGCTCCATCATTTCTTCATGTTGCTGACAGAGGGGACAAATTAAGGGGCTCATAAACCCGCGCTTCTGAAGATTGTCTCAAGTTAATATGCGGTTTTGGACAATAAGACAAAGAAAGATTGACACTTTTGGCCATAATTTTGGACTCCAAATCTTGCCCCGGATGTGCTCCCTTGGTTTCTCCTGGTAGTTTTCCTATAGATGATAAGATTCTTTGACTAAGAAACTGCCTGCTGTGGAGTGACCCCATTTGAGTATGTCTAGACCTTCCCTGATGTGTATTGTCCTTTGATTTGCACAATCTTTCTATGCCTGTAGGTCCAACTTCGTCTGTATGTATAGTTCATGAGGTTCAGTCTTCCAGTTGTGCCAGGGCCGATGCCAATCATTTTCTTTCCATAGATCCTTGACGTGCAGGGAGTCCCTAGACTGCATTTGTTGGTGTAGAGAGATGAGGTCTTCAATAGTGGTTAGAGGTGGTTGTTGTTGCTAGGAGTCTTGCCAGAATAGGGAGTGTTCTCCATTCCTTATCTCCCAGAAGGCATGTTTCTGTATGAGAATCTGATTGTTCCAGGCTGTGTTCCATATATTAGATCCTTGTACTTGATCGTTCAATCTGATTAGCTGCTCTTCTCTGGTAGTGGGCACGTATTTTCTTTTACAGATTCTTTCCCAGAGTTCCGTGGGGTACTTGAGCCAATGCCACCAAAGTTTTTCCTCCATTACTCGGTTGATTTTCCCTAGATATCTGAGCCCTAGTCCCCCTAAGGGTTTAGGCCTGCAAATTTTGTCCCATCCTACCAACGCCCACTTTTTATTTGGGTTATGCCCATGCCACAAGAAGCTGCATTAGATGTTTCTAATAGCCCTCATGATAGACTGAGGTGTTTCTAGGGAATTGAAGAAGTAGGTTGACAAAGATTGAAGAACAGACTTTAAAAGAACTAGTCGAGAAACAAGGTTAAGTGATCTAAAGGTCTAGTTACTGAGCTTGTTGGAGATGGAGAGAAGTAGACTGTTCCAGGAGATATTACGAGTGTCTTCTCCTGTGAGGGGAACGCCTAGATAATTGGACAGAAGAGAGCTCTTAGGGATACCCATGAGGCTTTAGGTGGCTTGGATCATGAGGCTCACTTCCTCGGCCCATACGTGTTTACTATGTGTGTCAAACCAATTTTTCCGTACAACATCTCCCAAGAGAAAGATGTCCATGTGAAAGGAAGGAAAATCATGGACAGTTTCATCCTAGCTCATGAAGTCATGAATATATACTGGTTATGCTCGGCTGCTCTAGTATGATTGATCGTTTCGGCTGCAAGGGGAAATGAATCATGAAGAGTAGGGTTTTGCTAGGGTTTCGTTCACTCCCATCTGCTCATAACTTTCTACTCTAGCTGAATTCATCGCTCTCAATTAATTTTAACCATCATCATATATATTTGTTTTTAGGAGATAAATTTTTTAGTTTAACATAAAAGCAATTTGCAAGATAATATGTGAAATATAATAAAAAAAAAAGTTCAATTTTTTTTTAATAATTTAATATTTTTGTTTATATAATAAAAATCATATTTTTAAGTATTTAAAATACAATATTAAAATATGTATAAATATATTTTACATTCACAAAATTATTATTAGTATATATTCTCCTATAAATTAAATTATATATTAAGATTGTAAATACATTTTACTTTCACAAAATTATTAGTATATATTCTCTTAAAGATTAAATAAATTATTAGTATATATTCTCTTAAAGATTAAATTGTATATTAATAATGTAAATTTAATTTATTCTCTTTTATAAAATAATTTTGGATTGCTTTTAATTTCTTTTTATTTTTAGAAAAAGGAGGTATAATAACATGAAATCTTAATTTTTAAAATAATTAGATTGTTTTCAATTTTATGATATTTTTCACTTTTTAAGAGGAAATTTTGATTTCCATTTTTTCTACTTTATCTTTTTAAAAAAATATCATTTCTTTGATTTTTATTTGGTTCATTTTTTATGAGGATGATTTCAATGATATGTTTTCATAATCCAAGACATATGTGTATTTAAATTTTTTCCATATTAGAATTATTTTTTTCAAAAAACCCTTACTAATGTCTAATTGAAGATGATAAATTCTAAATATCTAAATTCCAAATATCTAATGGCAAATTGGGAAGATGATGACATTATAGTAAGTGACATGGTGTTAGGCTAATTTCTCCAAAACTAAGACCTTCTCAAAACACTTGTTAATAATCAACATGATTAATGGGAGTAAAACTGAACAATAAAAAAGCTTTTATTACAAAGATATCTTACTTTTATTTGTCCAAGTCAAATGAATCTAGTGAAATGATGTTGATGTAGGAGGTTAATACCCATTAAATTTGCAAATAATGAAATATTTTTCACCCGACCTGAGCCACACCAACCCTTAACATGGTTATGTTGATGTAGGAGGTTAATACCCATTAAATTTGCAAATAATAAAATATTTTTCACCCGACCTGAACCACACCAACCCTTAACATGGTTGGATTTTTTTGTCTCCACAGGTTTCAAACCAGCGACTTTAACAAGG
>ML780632.1:254523-302760 GCA_009831015.1 Picea engelmannii
ATATATATATATATATATATATATATATATATATATATATATATATATATATATATATATATATATATATATATATAATAAAATTCATTTTAATCTCAATTTTATGTAATAATAAAATAATTTAATTTCTATAGTGTCATGTTTTTATCATAAAAATTTATTAATATATTTATTATTATTTTAAATTAATATCATAATAATGATAATATTATTATAAGTGAAGTAACATTGTGGATGTTAAAAAAGTATTCACCTCAATAATAATACTTTGTAATTTAACCTAAGACAACTCACCACATATACTTTGTAATTTAACCTAAGACAACTCACCACATATGCTGTTAATAATCGTGAAACGTGATTCTCACGAATGTGTACAAGTGAGTTCAATGAATGTCTTCGCCATGTTTTTAAATTCCTTGAAGTATTCAAAATCATCACTCTTTTTCCAAAGGAAACAAATCCATGTGTATCTTGTGCAGTAGTAAATAACAAAAAATAATAAGCACCTCATAGTGTCTGCATTGTCCACAAACATTCTCAGGAATGTGTACAAGTGAGTTGAATGAATGTCTTCACCATGTTTTTAAATTCTTTGAAGTATTCAAAATCATCACTCTTTTTCCAAAGGAAACAAATCCATAACAAAAAATAATAAGCACCTCATAGCGACCTTGTCTGCATTGTCCACAAACATCAGTGTGCACAAGTTCTAATAGATCTATTTTTCTCCTATCAATATTAGAGGAGAATTCATCTCTGTGCATCTTTCTTAACACAAAACCTTCACAAGTAGCATACACATTCTTCAACTTAGGGAAACTTTCAACCATACTTTGTTTTGTAATAACAACAAATCATGATAATTAATGTGACCGTACCTTTGGTGCCAAAGAGTTTTTGTAGGCATAGTTGCAGAAGTCAAAGCTTGATGATTCTTGTTGGTGACATCAAGTTTGTATAAACCTCCAACTCTGACTCCTGAGGCAACAATACTGTAATGATCATGTAAGTCCTTCACTATACAATGTGTCTTGAAGAATTCGACAAAGAGTTTTTGTAGGCATAGTTGCAGAAGTCAAAGCTTGATGATTCTTGCTGGTGACATCAAGTTTGTATAAACCTCCAACTCTGACTCCTGAGGCAACAATATTGTAATGATCATGTAAGTCCTTCACTATACAATGTGTCTTGAAGAATTCGACCTTCAAATTCTGATCTATAATGGTGGAAACAAAAATCAAGTTTTTCTTTATCCCAGGGACATACACAACATTGCAAATGTGTCTAACAGTACCATTCAGAAGTGTTACTTGAATATCTCCATATCCCTTGATTTGATTTTGATAAGAGAGATCATCTTCAAGATAAATATGGGCACCATTATGTGTTTCTTTAAAGTTTATATACCAATTCTTATTACATGTCATGTGAATTGAAGTGCTAGAATCAACAAACCATGCATCAGAATCATCTCATCAATTTAAGTAGACAGTGCAACATTAGATAAACAATTTGAGATCTTTTGAATCAATATTCGGGTTTTTTTCTGTAAAGTTTCCCGAATGTTTTCTATTTTTATGCCTAGTCTCATCATCATTTTTCATTTTTCTTCGTTCTCTGGCAATATGCCCAGTCTTACCACAATAGAAGCACTTAGGTTCATTTCTATTCGATGACATACCTTGATTTGGCTTTGAATTCCTCTTCCACAATAGAAGCACTTAGGTTCATTTCTATTCGATGGCATACCTTGATTTGGCTTTGAATTCCTCTAAAATAAACTTCCTCCTCTGCCTCCTTCTTGTGGTTTCCCTTTAGGAAATCTCTTCTATTTTTATGCCTAGTCTCATCATCATTTCATTTCTATTCGATGACATACCTTGATTTGGCTTTGAATTCCTCTGAAATAAACTTCCTCCTCTGCCTCCTTCTTGTGGTTTCCCTTTAGGAAATCTCTTCTTTGTCCATAGTGCTAAATTTGAATTCTTAGGCTTCAAATTTGTGCCCCTCTCTTTCTCTTGCAATAATATACCTTTCAGTTCCTCAAAAATAGGAGCCTTCTCCCTCACTACAAGCTCTGTTATAAACATTTGATAGTCCTCTAGCATTCCATTTAGGGAAATTGTGACAAGTTCAATGTTTGACAATTTGTTTCCTATATTTCCCAAATTTCCCAAGAAAAGTATAACAGACTCATTTATATCCATTTTAATACTTAGCAATTTACTCTTTAGGAAAAGAATGTGATTCGTATTATTAGTTTGATACAGATCTTTAAGTGATTTCCATGTTTCACTAGAATTTTTAGCATCTCTAATATGCAAAATTATGCTATTTTTAACAGACATTCTCAACAATACCTTAGCTTTGTTCTCCCTCTTATCCCAATCTAAGATTGTTGCCGCTATCAGTGGCATAGAGTGGCATAGGGTCGCGCTTAATCTCTTTTCACCATAACCTTCCATCAAGATTTGCATATTGAATTTCCAATTGATGAAATTCGAGCTATCTAACTTATTGACTTCGTTGAAGTACGTTTCTGCCAGCAGATTCGCCATTCTTTCAAGCTTCTTTGAAAAAGCAATCTCCTTCTTATTTCTTATCGCTCGATATCAACGATAAAAATCAGAGCGAAGCGCTTCAACATGCAACTCCTTTATCTCCCTGGAGCAACCAATAAATTCGCGCGCAGAAGCGAACATCACCCTATTACAAATCCAACAGTAATCTCCTTTAGTAGTGAGTGCTCCAGCGAAGGTTGACGTGTTCCTTAGCGCACAACAAGAGGGGTCTCCTTCTCACGATCCTCTAACAGATACCAAGCGATCCTCCCCGCGCTCTTGGAGGTTACTCTTAGGCAGGAGGAGGGATAAACAACTGTTTTCCAGGAAGCCAAGCGTAATACTCCAAGGGATAATCTCACGCAGATACTCCACGCATGAACTCTCCTCACAATTGACAGATGCACTCTCTTCAACATATGCGCTCTCCTCCAATTCCTTCATAGGAACAAAGGTATCAAACAACTCTGATACCAACTTAAGAAACGAAGGATAAAAACCGACTCCCAACACTTGGAGACCACAGAAGCAAAGAAAAAGATTCATTCAAGTGATTAACGAGAATTACAAGATATATATACGATGTCATATAGTTTAGGAACGGTTTGAAACGTTGAGATGGTTGGAAACTAATCATCGTCAAATAAACTAATTCTCCTTTATTATAAGTCAATCATTATAACAATGTTGTTGATACAAATCGAAATTTATGACTTTTATCACAAAGTCACCTTAATTTACCTATATTAACAAATATATCTAGACACACCCCTCCCTTTCATGATCTAAACATGCTCCGACGGGGTGGTTTATGGCAATGCGTTGTTAAGCCTGCCAGCCACATAAAGGAAGGTCCTAGATGGAAAGAGGACAATAAGAGGACTCCATAGTCTAAGAGGAAAGTGAAAAAGGGAACACGCACTTTTAAATAATGGATATTCACTTTATTCATGTTGACAAAACAATAAATATATACTAAAACCCATCCCATTAGTTTGACCACCACATATTATCCATGTGACAAATTAGTTATTGTTATTGATACTCAGTTCTTATTTAATTCACTTTATAAAACTCATAGTTTTCACCACCAATTACCTCATCTTATTCACGTGACATACTAACTAATCATTGCAATTACCTTATGTTATCCATGTGACATACTAACTAATCATTGCTATTGTTACTCAACATTAATTCAATTCACCTTTCTTAGGTTAGAGAAACCAATTTTTAATAAACATCAAATCCAATGCTCACTCAAATTTTATTACCAACTCACTTCACTAAATATTAAATAAAATTTTATCACACATTATCTATCTAATATTAAAATGAATTTAACCATGGGACAAATTAAATTGTATTAGAAAGATTGGATTAGGAAGAATGGGAGAGAAGGACTTCATCTTATCCATGTGACAAACTAACTAATCATTGCTATTGTTACTCAACATTAATTCAATTCACCTTTTTGATGTTAGAGAAACCAATTTTTGATAAACATCAAATCCAATCTATTGTTCACTCAAATTTCATTACCAACTCACTTCATAATTGCATATGAAGTTAGGGTTGGTATCATGATGCACTGAAGTCATTCAAGAATTGGTACAAAAGAGGGTAAAATAGAAGTTGTCTCACCAAAGTTGTGAGAAAATGAGATTCTATCAAAGTGCTAGATTAACCAAATTATTACTTACAAAGAATAATGGTGCCTTCAAGAAAAAATCTCTATGCATAAAAAAAAACATGTACTTTGCCAATTAAAACTAAGTTCTCATAACCTAAAAGTAGAAATAGATAAAAACATATACTTACTTTGCAAAAAAAAATTAAAGATAAAATGCATGTGCACTCAATTCATCATGAAAAAATTTACATAACTTATTAAGTTTGTTATGAAAAAAAATACATTTATATTAAGATGTTTTAAAATGTTAAAAAAAAGGTATATTACAAATTGACACATTCTTAAGATAAAAAACATAAAAAAAAAATACAATTTTAAATTTATGTGAATTTTTATTTTATAAATCTCATATAATTTATAATAATTTTTATTTTTATTTTATTTTAATTTAATATATCTAAATCAATTTCAATAATTTATCACTTAACTATAAAAATAATTTTTCCTTAATAATTTAATTTAATCATTCAACATGTCATTCAATGAAAAATGAACAGAATGTACATTTCAAAAAGTTTCACACCTTAGCATAATAAAAAGTTCCATTTATAATGCTTTAGCTATATGAAAAAAATAGACTTAAACCAAAATCTAGGAGCTTATACACAACCACTTTAATATGTTTTCTAGATTTTCATTCTTATGATCGGCCAAAGTCACATTATTGTTAATTTTTAGTCACATAAATCCTACGTGTGTTTGAAGAAATAAATTCAAAAAGATACTAGGATGTAATCACATTATAATATAAATAAAGTTATGTATTAATTTGTTTAGCTACTATTTTTTAATTTAAATATTTTATAATTTAGATTTTTTATGGAAATATTTTTTGGGAAGATTTATTTAAAATTAAGTAAAAAATTGTTGGATCTATAAAATTGAATAATTATTTCTATATAATTTAAGTGTTTCAAAAATATTTCATGCTAAATCTATTTCTACATTCAAAAATATATTTTAAATAACAAAAAATGATAATTTTATATAAAAAAATCCAAAACTTAAAACAATTAAACAAAAACTTAAAAAAAAAACATAAAATAACTCCACATACTAAACGTGAACGTGGGAAGATTCAATCAACTACTCCCTATCAATGTTCCAACTACTCGTCTCAATTTTGTTCCTATAAAATACAACAATACTATAAGCATTAGCAAATTCTACGTACGTACAAGATTTTGAAGAGCAATGTTGAAAAAATCAATAACTGAATCGACTCGATTACAGAAAATCAATTGTGAGTCCCAACATGTTAACTCTGTGACATAACTTTTAAGTACACCCTTTAAAGGTTGATTTATTAAATATTAAAAGTTTTAAAATACAAATTTATGGATATTAAAAAAATAGAATTAAAAAATTTTAAACATGAATTTATGAATATTTATGAAATCAAATTATTTAATTATTAAATAAAATGAAGATTAAAATGAATTTTATTATTATAGGTTTTTTATTATATTTGATTTTATTAAAGGTTGATTTATTAAATATTAAAAGTTTTAAAATACAAATTTATGGATATTAAAAAAATAGAATTAAAAAATTTAAAACATGAATTTATGAATATTTATGAAATCAAATTATTTAATTATTAAATAAAATCAAGATTAAAATGAATTTTATTATTATAGGTTTTTTATTATATTTGATTTTATTAATATTTTTTATATTTGATTTTATTTTTATTTTGATGGTAAAAAAATAATTTTTTAAATATCAATTAATCTTGTAAATAAATAAACATATATTACTTAAAGATGTGATTGATAACAATACTAATAATCTAAATATTTTCAAGTTTTTTTTTGTTTTTTCTATTCACTAGATTCATTGGACTTGGAAAAAGAAATGTGAGATCTCTATGTTTCAAGGTTTTTTTTTTTTTTTTTTATTGTTCAGTGTTAATAGTGTACTATCACTTTAGTTATCAACAAGGGTTTGAAGAGGATACCTAGTTTTGGAAAAATATGGGACATTTTATAAGTCCTTGGTTCGCCATTTTTGGTTTGTCTTCCCAATTTTCCATTACATGTTTGATATATATCAACTTTTGAGAATATTGGAAATGCATTGGGTACTTGCATAAAATCAAATCTTTCAAAAGATTCAAGACCAACTAATGTTCATTTAAAAAATCAACTCATTTCTCCATAAATAAAGTGAAAGAAATAAAGACATATTTTTTTTTCTCCCCTAAAAAAAATAGTAGCTAACACCCTTTAGGTAAAACAAAAAAAAATTATAATATTGATATCTTTAATTCAGATAATACACTAACTTCTTTCAAAAATACAATTTTTACTATATAACAAAATATAAAACTACACTTTTTCTTAAAAAAAAATAAAACTATATAAAATTATACCTTTTATTATTATATTTCACATATCATTTTGCACATTTCCTACCTTAAAAATGTATCCTCTCACAATAAACATATATAAAATTATACCATGCAATAAGCATTTAGCTTCTGCAGTTGTAAGAAAATTACACTATCCACATTTAGTTTCTTGGTGTTACAATTGTGAGGAAAACCCAAAGGATTACAAACCATTAATTAATTAATATATATATATATATATATGATGGAACATCGGTTTAGTAATCCAAACGAGATCACAAAGGGTATTTTCTATAGTGATTAAAGGCTTTGCAGTTATGGAGTGAATCTCTTGCATGTGGTTGCGGTTTTATTTGTCCCCCTCCCTCACCTGCGGTTAAACTCTGCTCCTTTCTGATCCCAGACTGACCCTTCCCCTCTCCCCTTCCCCGACGGTCTCTCCCTTCCCCTCTACCCTTCCTCGGTGGTCTCTCCCTCTCCTTCCTGACCATGGAAGCCTTACCGGTTATTGCGTAATTTACCGATAGCTTAATGACAGTTATGGCACATGTTGTGGCAGCAGATTTTTTGGTAGGTGGAGGACCACTCGAACAGCTGGCGAACCCTGATGACTTCCTCTCCACTCCTCCCTAGGCCAAACCATTCCCCCCCCCTCTTCCCACTCTTCCCGAGGGACTACTGTTCAGAGATTTCACAGAACCGTGGTTTTCTAAGTCTTCAAACACTCCTGCAAACTTTTTACCCCCTCTAAGTCTACCTCAAGATACTGATCTAGAGTGGGTAAACTCCATTACAGGAGGACTCACTCCTCCAAATCTTACACTCCTTCGCCCCCCCTCCAGCAAAGTCACGGACCCACCGGTTCCCTCTGAGTTAGGACCTTCTGTAGCTCATTTCTCCTCATATAAGGGTTTTATCGTAGCTCGGCTGGAACCGGATGAATGTAGTGGATTCGAACAACCCTTCTCCACCAGAGAGCACATAAAAAAGCACTTAACTACCCCAGAAGGTGTTGTTAGAGGCAGAGAAACATGTCCTAGGTTGAAGTGGAAAAATTTAAAGAACAAAGGGAAAGTTGGGAACCTAGCTCTTGGTGAAGACGTGGAGTTCAACCAGGTCACCCATATGGCAAGCCAAACAATTGTTGGGAGAGTGAATGGTAGGGTCTTCGCGGTGAAAACCATCTGAGATTGGATTCATGATGCTTGGTAGGCCGAGCTTGGATACTCACCGGAACTGGTGGAATTAAATAGGAATTGGTACGCCTTCACCTTCCAAAGCATCAAACACTCCAAATGGGTACTAAGTAAAGCATGTCGTATCAAAAACTCTCTGATGCTTCTCAAACCATGGAATCCGCTATTTGATGCAAGTACAGAACGCCTCGACAAAATTCTGGTCTTGGTAAGACTACCATCACTTCCCTTCCATCTATGGTCCTTTGAGTACTTCAAAAAAATTGGGAATTTCTTAAGAGATTTCTTGGATGCGGATATGTCTTATGAAGAAACAAAACAAAGGAAGGTTGGAATAATTCTACTTAATTTAAATGTCAGGGAAGGTCTGGGGGAAGATATCGACATCACCTGGGGAGATTACACGTATTCTCAAAAACTGGACTATGAAAACATACCGTTCAGATGTCGAAGATGTCATCAGTATGGACATCTGGTTAAAAACTGCAAACTCCCTCTAAGAACAAGAGGAATGGTGTATGTGAGGCATAAAAATTTATAGAAAAATGTTGGCTCTTCAGTTCCTAAACCCTCCCCACAAAAGGAGCAGGGATGTCAAACGAAATACCTCACTGGAGCTATGGCAAAAGAATTGGTCCAACCTTGTTTAGAGCTGGCTACCACATGTCTGACCCAACAAGCTCTAGTCCAGAAAGAAGACTCTGACTTCCTAGTCACGGGTACCTCCTCTAACCCTGCCCCCTCTATTATTGTTTTAATAAATAATTTGTCTATTAAAAGTCCTGAGTGGCTTCTCTCACTGATCCTCCCCATGTTCCCTCCCTTGGTTACTTTTCAACCTCGCTTTCCACATCCCTCCTCGCCCCCTCGATGCCCTTCCCTTTCCCCGACCTCCTCTTCTTCCCTCCTACCCCTGGTCCTACCTGCTTCGTCCCCTACCCCTGCCTCGGATGATTCCACCACTTCATCAACTGAATCCTCCTCAAGAAGATACTTCTTAAGATCACAAAACAGAGAACACTCATGAGGTTTAGCCTTGGACCCGACTCTAGTAGATAAATCTGGCAGAGGCATGAAATTACTCTTCTCAAAAGAACATAAGAGAGCTAGAATTGATTTATTAGCAGGGAAACAATTTTCTATTGAAAGGGCGCTTAGAGCAAGGTGAACCCTGGGAAAGGAGCCTTGATGAAGTGATGCTCCTTCAATTGTAGGGGTTTGGCTGGTCCCCTCAAAAAACCAGCCCTAAAAAGGATGATTCTCACAAAACATCTGCATGTACTTCTCCTTCAAGAAACTTTGGGGGAAGGGATGGAAGTTGATAGCAGACTCTCTTTTCTTTTACCGAATTGGAGCTTCATTACCTTGGACTCGGTCGAGAGATCTAGAAGACTAGCTATTAGATGGAATTGTCATACTATAAAAGTCCTCAACTCTCGGGGTTTTGAATTCGGACTTGGGATCACAGTCATCTCAATAGAACTTGAAAATCCCCTTAATATTGTGAACATCTATGGCCCCTGTCACAACAGAGGCTCTTACCGGGAGGTTGTCGTCAAAAAGTCCTTCCTAAAATAAAACAACTTAATTTTGGGAGGAGACTTAAACTTCTCTCTAGGAATTAAAGAAGTTTGGGGAATCCATGCAAGATCTGACCCCCTCTCGACCTACTTTACACAAAAACTGGAAGAACTCAATCTTCTGGATATTGAGCTAGTTAAATTCAAACCAACCTAAAGGAATAACAGAGTGGGAGAAGACAACATTGCAAAACGACTGGACTGGTTCTTGATAAAGGATATTCTACTAGAAAAATCATTTCAATTGAAACAATGGATAGGACACGGAGGAATCTCAGATCATTATCCAAGTTTTCTTGAGATAAGAACTGGGATGGATAAGCCACCCAATCCTTTCAAATTCAATAGAATCTGGCTCGGTGATGAAACTTTTTTAAAGATGGTTAAGGAAAATTGGTGAACTTATAACCTAGAGAGCAATGAGGCGACAGGTCTACACTTTGTAAAAAATCTACACATTATCAAAGAGAGGACGAAGACATGGGCACATAAAAAGCTACTAAAAGAGGATTTGGAACTAAAGGAACTAGAATCACAACTAAACCTTATCTCAGAACAACATGGTGGAGGATTTGATACAACTCATGCCAAACTAAATCTGCTAAAATTGGAAGAAAGAAGAAACATACTACTAAAGGAAAAAGAAGAAACATGGAGATTAAAAAGCAGAGCCACCTGGCTGAAGAGTGGAAACGAGAACACAAAGTTTTTCCAAGCATTTGCAAAAGGCAGAAAATGCACAAACTCAATATGGAAGTTAAAGGATTAAGATGGAAAAAAGGAACATACTTTCGAAGGAATGGTGAAAATTGGGAAAAAGTTCTTCGAGGATCTCTATAAAGCAGAAAACAAGGCCACAATAGAAGAAGTGATTCAAATGGTACATTACTTTCCAGGCTTTACTTGTGAGGAACACAATAGAATGCTTATGGAAAAGGTAACACTAGAAGAACTTAAGGATGTAATGAAAATATTTCAAAAGGACAAAAGCCCAGGACCAGATGGATGGACAATTGAGTTCTTTCTGGTCTTCTTTGATACTATTGGACAAGATATACTAAGCCTAGTTGAAGAGACAAGGCTTACTGGACAAATGCCACTGAGTTTAAACTCAACCTTCGTTGCCCTTATTCCAAAAAATGACAACCCAGACACCCTAGATGATTTCAGACCGATCTCTCTGTGCAACTGCATCTACAAGATCATCTCCAAAGTCATAGCCATAAGACTTAAGACGATACTTTATGATAAAATTTCTTTGGAGCAATTTGGATTCCTAGAGGGCAGGCAGATTCACGAAGCAATAGGAGTGGCATAGGGAGCCCTACACGGCATAAAGACCAGGAAGCTAAAGAGTGCGGTTCTTAAAATTGATCTATCCAAAGCCTATGAATGGGTAAGTTGACTCTATATCTGATTACTTTTAATGCATCTAGGCTTTAAAGTTCCTTTTATTAGATGGATTATGTGTTGTCTTTCAACTACAATTTTCTCAGTCCTCATAAATGGGTCAGATGCGGATTTCTTTAGATTTGAAAGAGGTTTAAGACAAGGCTGTCCACTTTCCCCTCTATTGTTTCTTCTTGTCGTTGAAGGACTAAGAAGGGATATAGCAGCAGAAAAACGATCTGGGTCTTTCCCAGGCATCAATATCTCCAATAATCTTCACATAACTCACCTTCTCTTTGTAGACGACATTCTTGTCTTCTCTGCAAGAATTAGAGGGGAAGCAAACAATCTCAATAACACTCTAAAACTCTTCTCTAAAGCTACAGGAATGATAATAAATGAAGAAAAGTCTACCCTCACCACCTCTTGTCTCTCGGAATTGGAAAAAAGACGATACAAACTTCTCTTTCCATTTGAAGAGAAAACGATTGATGAAGGACTCAAGTACGTGGGATTCACATTGAAACCAAATGATTACAGGAAGGAGGATTGGTCTTGGCTCCTGAAGAAATTAGAAAAAAGATTAAGTTTTTGGAGTCACAAATGGCTCTCCAGAGCTGGTAGATTGGTGCTAATAAAATTAGTATTGGAAGCCATCCCATTATTTTGGATGTCATTGTCTTGGATCCCAAAAGGAACTTTGGAGGCAACTAGAAAACTATCTTTCAGATTTCTCTGGAGTGGAAAGAAAGATACAAATGTGACTCCTTGGGTAAGATGGAAAATGATTGCAGTCCCAAAAACTTTAGGCGGTTGGAGCTTAAAAAATATACATGTTTTCTCCAAAGCCTTATCTTCCATCATCCATCTTAATCTTTATGTGGAAAATGAATATTTTTTATATTTCAAAAAATATTGTCCTTGATAGAAAGTACATCAAAATATCATTTTTGATAGAAATGAGATAAAATTTTAAGAGGTTGAACGAGTAGTCTTTTAAAATAAATACTTTCTAATATTTCAGAAAAATATCTTAAAAATTTATAAAAATTAAATGATTTTTATAAATTTGAAGATTTTCTTAAAATAATTGATTTTTTTTAAAAATCTGGAAATGTGAAAGATTCATTTTGAAATATCTTCAATATTTTTATTGAAAATAGATAAATTTTTACAATTTTATTGAAAATGGCCCAGTATATCAACTAATTACGTATTAATATAATACATTAATGTGTTATATTAGGATGATTGGTGTTATAATTACTAATTATGAAAACTAGTTGCATTTGGTTTATAATTGATAGGTGTTGCAGCGCTAATATGACTTCATACGTTTTTTCTTAAACACAAGTTCATTTGTTATTTTCTACAGCGCAGGGTATATATCGTGCCTGGGGATAGCATCTGTTGGTTCAACACCACGACCTTCGGGCTGCCAATAAAAGTTTCCCAAGTACGAGGGGAATTGCTTCTGACTTACGTACAAGTTACGTGGGGGCTCACCACAATTATTTACACCTGTCTCTCTGCCATTCTGAACCTACAGAATCTTTCACTAGTTGATTTTGAACTGCATAGTGACAGTTGGCTTAACTTTTAGAATTTTTTTAAATGGATCAATCTCCACATTGTGTACTGTTAAAGTTTTATTTTTAGTTTTATTTTTTGTTGTAAGAATTCGGTTAAGTAAATTTCTATAAAATCACTATTTTTTGTTGTTTAAATTGCATTTTTAAATGTATAAATGGATTCAGCCTGTTGAAAACCTTTAAGACACTGGAATTATACAAATTTAGCCACTCAAATCTGTAAATCCAATCATTCATCACCGGATTTCAGGCAAAATCAAACGGAAAAAGTTACCAGAAAACATCCAAAAGATAGAACATTTAAACTACTACCATACAAACTATAAAATATGATTATCTCTCCTTGCTATTGCTATTATGTATGAACATAATTGTTTACCAACCTGCTATTTTGTTTGTGTTTCTGAATCAATTTTACTCAGAAATTAATCAAAAAAAATGGATAAAATGACAGATAGCAGTTATTGAAATTGTTTAGTTCATGTAATTTAGAAGTTTTTTAGATGCTAGATTCATATTTGGATTCAAAAGTACACTTCAAATAATGAAAAATCGTAATTCCACCAACACTTAAATTATTAGATTTTAATAATTATTATTAAAAAAGTCAAAACAATCACGTATTTAGAATATTTCAATAATTATTATTATAAAAGTCAAAACAATCACATGTTTATACCACTTTTTATTTATATAAATATCATAAACGTCAAAACAATCTATATAAATACTCCACAGCAAAGTAATAAATACACGGATAATTTTTAGACACGGCATTTTTCTATGTCTTGCAGTAAAAAAGTTGATAAGGTCGATTCTCTATGCACTTATGGTAGAAAAGGTTGATAAGGTTGATTCACTATACCAGTGCCAATGCCGTATATTCTATAATTTTTGAGTTCCTGACCCATTGGAAGCGTCAGCCTAAAAGGGTCTACATGGCCGTACTCATTATTGTCTTGAGGGCAGGTTAATGGGTTCTCTGTATGTAGCCTTAAAGGTTGCCTTGAACGACATAAGAAATGAAAGGAAAATAAATAGTTGCAGTGCAAGTCAAATAACAAGACAAAGCAAGAAGCAGAATTCAACACAAGAAAACCCATCAACAACGAAATAGTTGCTGGGTAAGCTTTATTCAAACTGAAGAGAACAAAAGCTTTACTCAAAACATAAATAGACCTAATATGCAGAAGTCCAATCATACTTAAGGTAGGAGATTGCAGTGGATGTAGGTTCCACCAACGGGAGAAGAGCGCCGCATCTTACAATTCTCTGGAAGTATTTATTTTCACTATATTATTTAGTGTATCTTTGAAGAAATAACACAAATAATATATAAAAACAATTTGTTAATTGGAGTGGTTTTTAATTTGTTTCAATTTTGGTTTCAATTATTATTATTATTATTATTATTATTATTATTATTTAAGTAAAAAAGGTGTTTCTTATTAATGCACTATTATAGTACAAAAATGCCTTAGCAGAAATCGAACAGGGGGCAGATTGTGATACTTTTATTCCAAAGTGTTATCTGTCATCTTTTCCAAACGGAAACCAGAGTAGGTGGCAGATTCATGTTCTTAGAAACTATTCTAGAAGCCTAAGACAATCTAGCAACCAAGAAAATAAAACAAAATTGTAAAATTGTATCGTTCTGGGCTAGAATTGTACAAGGGACCCATTACAAAAAACTAGAATTTAACCATTAGCACCTGGGGGTACGTCATCCAGAGATCCACTGAGAGGGTCGTCCCTGGGCTGGAGCACGAAAGGCTTCGCTACAAGGGACCCATTACAAAAAACTAGAATTTAACCATTAGCACCTGGGGGTACGTCATCCAGAGATCCACTGAGAGGGTCGTCCCTGGGCTGGAGCACGAAAGGCTTCGCACGGGTCGGGCAACGCTAGTTAGCAGGTGCATTTGAGAATGCGTCATACAACATAACTTGCCATACTGAACCCACGAAGGTCCAACCAACTAGTCTGTATCAATTTTCCAACTACTCTTACCATTTTTGGTTGAGATAAAATACGACAAGAACGTACGTAAAAGATTTTAAATTCGCAAGTGTTGGATAAATCAATAATTGAAGCACAGTTGGATTAACATTGCAATTAGGAGTGACCATTTCACCTCTGTGACATACATACGTTTTTAATATAGCATATAGCTTTCACAACGGCCCGAAACGGCTAGATTTTAGAAGATGAGTTTTATCCAATAATTTATCAAATACACTATCACAATTATATTATAAAAGTAGTTGATATAAGTTGAAATGTGTTATTTGTAATTAATATAATATTTTTTAAATTAAAAAAATAAAAAGTGATAAACAAAATGTATATAAATAATATTAGATTTACTATCATAATCTAGTGTTGCTCCACCTTTTTGTTTTTTGATGTGTATGGGAAACAATGTTTTATCTGAACATGTTTTTTTAAATCTTGATTAAATTCTCATTACATTTCTGTAAATGACAATACAACCACACACGAAAGGATGATCCACTTCATTCTCATTTTTTTCTTCTTGCAAAAAGATAAAAGTAAACCAGATAACCTCATTTGAATATGTGATTTTGAAGAGCTTTGCCCTGCTTTTTACCAAAGGTTGACAATAATGCTCGAAACGACTTTTCAACTTGATTGAGTTTTATTTGTCATCGATATGATACATGACCGAAAAGGCAATTTGATATTGTAAAGTAACTAGAGAGGTAGTGGGGAAGGGGGAGGGACGACGCAGGGGGGCGAGAGGGCCCATAGTGATAATAGTGGCGGTCATTCAATGTAAGGTGGACTAGGTCCACTATATTATTAAATAAGACCCACTATGATAGTTAGATATAATAAATGGGTAATTAAATATAATAAATGTAAGAGGACTTCTTTGGATGCTAGATTACATGACCTTGCAGATTGTCTCAATGATAGTTTTCGTAGTATTCAAGATTCATTGGATAATATGCATGAGAGATTTCTTATGGCAGATATCAGGGATGAATATAATTAAGAAATATATGCTTGGTATGATTTTGAGGTCGATTGTGATGATTGGTATATGGATAGTTTTCATTTCTGGGATAACAACCACTTTCATATTTTATTTGATGACTTTAATCTACCTTCTGTAGAGAGCATCAATGTGAAAAATCGAGAGCTAATGACTATTACCAGTGTCCATCTTGCATATTCTACAATGGTATTATTCTTTACAGATTCTGCTACGACCATTTTCCACTATGTGGATGAATCTTCTTATTTGGATCCACATGACATGTGTCAATCTTTGGAGCATCATTTTGAGTTGGTTATTAGGTTACAAAATCTTCCACAGGGAGTTTACATGAGCACTTGGACATGGGACCCGGGCTTACAATGGCGGTTGGACTACTTCAGCATGGTGGCTTCCATTTCTCAATGGGACCATGGTTCTCTAGTCTACTTCAGCATTATGGTCCACACTTATCCATGAGACCCTGGTATATGGTTGTACATTAAGCGTTGAGGACAATTCTTTCATAAGGGGGATGGACTGTAAGGTAGCTAGAGAAGTAGTGGGGGAGCTAGAGGGTCCATAGTGATAATAGTGGAGACCATTCAATGTAAGGTGGACTAGGTCCACTATATTATTAAATAAGGCCCACTATGATAGTTAGATATAATAAATGAGTAATTAGATATAATAAATATAAGAGGACTTCTTAGAAGGTTCTACTTCTAGAAGATTCCTCCTCTAGAATGTTCTTAGATGATGGTAGTAATATATAAAGGGGTTCAAGCAATGTAATGGGATATGAAGAGAATTATTGTATTGGAGTTGAAGCTCATTAGGAGGAATCTCCCTCGAAGAGGCAAGTGAAAAAGAGAGGATCCCTTCCATAATAGGATCCATTGTATGGTGTTGCCCTACCCTAAGGGTTTGATAGTAATAAGAGAGTTTTTGCATATTGTTCTTCTATATCTATTGTGGTGATTTCGTATTCAGTCTTTAGTTCTTAACAAGTGGTATCAGAGCACTTTCCTTGGCATACATTGTGGGCAAATATTTTTTATTTTTGCGGATTTCTTTTTTCAGAGAAGAAAAAAGAGGGGCACGACATTCCAGAAATTTTTGGTATATTTATGTGACAAATTTGCAGAAACATGTTGTAGATCTGAATTCCTCTCAGAAAAACACCCAAGTAAAAAAAAAAAACGTCTGAAACAAAGTCCGAGAAGTCAAGATATTGAAGTTTTAAAATTTGCAATTTTTCAGGGTTTTTACCGTGGATGACGACGCGATTTTTTTATTTTTATTTTATTTCTATAGAATCTTGAGGCCTAATTTGCCCAAAAAAATTACATATCTGAGTTCATCTCACAATTTCACCCAATTTCAAAAAACAAATCAGTTGAAACAGAGTCCGAGAAGTGTAGTTATGGGCATTTTAAATTCAATAGTTTTTTAGGGTTTTTCCAGAAAAAACCACGATTTTCTGTCTTAACTTATTGTTCTAATATTTGGGTTTTATCATGATGGATGCGGGACCAAAGAGTTCATAGGGTGATCACATGACTATTTTCTCTCAAACCCTCAAAAAAATTCTACAGATTATTGAAGCATTCAAAGCCCAATTGTTTGACACATTGAATGACAGATTGGATGGCTTTGTAGATGGATTCAATGATAATTTTCATAGTAATCAAGATTCTTTGGATAACATGCATGAGAGGTTTCTTATCACGGACCTCAGGGATGAATATAATCAAGAAATATATGCTTGGTATGATTTTGAAACTGATTGCGATGATTGGTATATGGATAGTTGTCATTTCTGGGATGACAACCACTTCCATATTTTATTTGATGACTCTACTCTACCTTCTATAGAGAACATCAATGTCCCCCATCAAGAGCTAGTTACCAGCATCCAGCCTACATATTCTACAATGGTATTGTTCCTTCCAGATTCATCTTTGATCATCTCCCACTATGAGGATGAATATTCTTATTTGGATCCACATGATAGGTGTTAGTATTGGGAGCATCATTTTCAGTTGGTTATTGGGTGTCAATATCTTCCATGTGGGGTTCACATGAGCAATTGGACATGGGACCCTGGTTTACAATGGCGGTTGGACTACTTCAGCACGGTGGCTACCATTTCTCAATGGGACTCTGGTTCTCTAGTCTACTTCAACACTATGGTCACACTTATCCATGGGACCCTGGTATATGGTTGTACATCAAGCATTGAGGACAACGCTTTCATAAGGGGGACGGAATGTAAGGTAGCTAGAGAGGTAGTGGGGGGGCCTATAGGGCCCATAGTGATAATAGTGGAGGCTATTCAATGTAAGGTGGACTAGGTCCACTATATTATTAAATAAGGCCCACTATGGTAGTTAGATATAATAAATGTAAGAGGACTTCTTAGAAGATTCCTTCTCTATAATGTTCTTAGGTGATGGTAGCTCTATATAAAGGGGTTCAAACAATGTAATGGAACATGAAGATAAGTATTGTGCTTGGATATGTATATCAATAGGAGGATGCCCTCTCGAAGAGGCAAGTGAACATGAGAGGATTTCTTCCATAAAAGGATCCATTGTACGATGTTTCCCTACCTCAAGTGTTTGATAGTAATAGAGGAGATTTTGCATATTGTTCTTGTATATTTGGTGTGGTGCTTTTGTATTCAGTCTTTGGTTCGTAACAGATCTACTTTAGTGCAATGCATTTCGATAAGTGTGATGCTTTCTTGTGAGCCACTGCATGGATTTATCAAATAATTTGAGTTGGATAATCCAGTATTGGAGCATTCTTTCTATCAGCCATAGTAAAGAATGTTACTCTGAACCATGTTTTAAAATTTGTGGTATCTTTTTTGGTTGGTATGGTGCCTATATGATTTGGGAATTTGAGAAGAAAACAAAAGTGTGTTTTTGCTGTGTATATATAAAAAAACAAAGGTGTTTTCATATATATATAAAGTATTATGCTTTTTAAAACTAAGGAATGATATATATATATATATAATATTTTTTTCATTTTTCTTCAATATTATAAATAACCAATATTATTATGGTTAGGGTTTGAAATTAGAGTAAGATTAGGGTTAGGGTTTTAAAATTAATAACCAAATTGATAACAAAGATTCAAAAAAGAGAATTCAAGTTGATCACATAAATATCACCAACATCAAGCTAGCTTAGGCCTTGGTCCTTTACATTACATTTCTAAAAACATTTGAAAAATAATGAAAATGATGAATATTATCAAAACTGTAAAACTTTAAAACAACTATAACAATAATCATGGTCAAATCATTAGTAATTAAATTTATATTAAAACTACCAGCAAAAGTGCACAACTTTAAAACAACTACAAAAATAATCGTGGTCAAATCATTAGGAATTAAATTTATATTAAAACTACCAACAACAAAATAAAGAGAACTCTGGAAAACTCAGAGATTAAATATACAAATCACTAAAACCAAAAAAGTTATTATTTACTTTGGGGACAAAACTATAAAACTTTAAAACAACTACAACAATAATCATGGTCAAAGCATTAGGAATTAAATTTATATTAAAACTAAGAAGAACTCTGGAAAACACAGAGATTGTGTATGCAAATCACTAAAACCGGAAAAATTATTCTTTACTTTGGGGACAAAGGAAGGAAAAGGAGAACTCGGAGATTGAGTATGCAAATCACCAAAACCCAAAAAATTATTCTTTACTTTTGAAAAAAAATATTTGTTATCCCTAAAAAAATCTGTGCATATTCTTCTGCAAAATAATATTGGTTATCCAAAAAGATGTGCATACTTGATTTACCTATCTACATAGCATCGGTAGTAAGTAGTTCTAAATTCATATACATATAAAGTAAAAAGGGTTGGATATTTAGTTGATGGAGTGGTGGTACAATAGGTTAGCATTTGGTTGATTGAAATGCCATTACCTAGCATTACCACCGCATGCATTCATTAAGGCTAGAAGGTTAGCATTTCGTTGATTCAAAGGCAAGGATGCATTACCATGCATCTATCTAATGCTAGCATTATCATTGCAGGATCTATTAAGGCTAGCATTACCATGACAGACCAACATTTTGTTGACTGAAAGGCCATCATTACCAGTGCAGGGTTATTTCAATTACCCATTATTAATGGGGTAGCCATAATAGAAACGATGCATGACCTGGTAAAGAAATGGAAGGAGACCACTCTCCAACCACCCAAATAACACCTGTAACACGATAGGGTTATTTCAATTACCCATTATTACTATGGTAGCCATAATGAAAACGATCCATGACCTGGTAAAGAAAGAGACGAGAAATGGAAGGAGACACTGCTCCATCCACCCTAATATCAAGTGTAACAGTAAAAAAAATAGTTGAATACAAAAAAACCTAAAACTAAAGTAGATATTAATAAATAAATCAGTAGTTATTAAAATAATCATGTTAATCAATCTTTTTAAATTATGAAAAAATACTAATATCGAGGTTCTGGAATATCCAAAGGGTTGGACAACCTACTCCATGCTTAAAGAAAATGTGTAATAGGCTAGCGATACCAAAGCAATAAAGTAATCTGAATCAGATATGGGAATTCATAAGTCTTAGAAGCTAAAAGGACACAATGAATATTGTGTGAAAGATATAATTGAGAACATAATATCAGAAATAAAATATTTTGTATTAACCAAACTAGTTTCGACCAACAGGGCTCATGAGTGGTACAAAAATAAATCTTTACAATGAGGTCCTTTTAAGGACTATGATCAAGCACATACAAAGGGGAATCCCAAGAGTTGGGAACCCTAACCGACTGAAACAGTTAGAAAATAAATGACATAACGGAATTCCCGAAAACAAGCGTGGAAGCCGAAAAATCCACTGACATTGAATCAGTCCAAAACTCAAGTTGGTGGTTGAAAATGGCACAGATTTTAAGGAAAAATAGTCCAAAAAATACAAAAAAATTGCCCCCCTCAAGCACCGGGGGGGGGCTAAAACTGTGTTCTGCATAATCGACCTTCGGAGCAAACTTGAGTACTACACCGGAGGGTCCCGCAATGTGCTACTCATGATGAAGGTTCCCAACTTTCGCGGATTCCTCCAACAAATCAAAGGTTTTAGAATGTGCTGTAGCAAAGGGTGACGCTGGAAGAATCCATGGAGTTTAGGGTTTAGAGTGCCCCCAAGGTTCAAAGCTCTTGTAGATTAAAAAAAGTCCAACTTCAACACCAAGGGGGGCCTCTTCACCCTAGAGTGTTGAATGGGTCCGCGCGCATAAACCTGCTTCAACAAAGAATCCATTTGATTCCAACTGACTTTGGAGAAGCACACCTGAAGAAAATCCGGTGGGTAGCCTCTGGATCTAAGTTGAAGATAGAATAACCTCCTCAGCTTGAGAAAATGAGTCTCAGAACTTTATCGAAGAAAATATCTCTTTAATTCGTTAAGCACAAAAGCAATCTTCTGATGTCGAGGATGACATGAGGAAAATGGAATGTTCTGATAAGCATTCAATGGTTTCTGATAACATTTGGTGAAGAGATTTCCAGAGAACTGAAAATCGGGCCCTTTGAATAGCACAACATCAAGAAGGTTAACACTTGCATCAGAGATGCAAGTGGTAATACAAATATTATCAACGTAGATGGACTGATGAAAATCGAGATAAGCTTGTAGTTTGAATCTTGAACCTGACCATACCAAAAAAGCATAATCAATGAAGCGCTTGAAGAACTGCAATTCTGGCGACGACATCCTTCGATTAACTTCCTGTTCCAAATGAAAGAGGAACAGACAATCATATACTACATCAAAGTTTCTACCCATTGCAGTACCTCTGATTTGTTGATAATAACTGCCATTGAATTCCAAAAAGTGTCATCTAAGAACAAGCTCAATAACACTAACCAAAAAATCTACATCTTCAAAAGTGAAGAATTGAGCTGTACTTTGACTTAACATATCCCGGAGAGCCAAGAGACCTTCCTGAATGGGGATGCTGGGGTATAGTGATTCAACATCAAAAGTTACCAAAATGGAGTCAGCTGGAAACCATTTGGATTCAATAACTTGCAGAAGAGAGAGAGAGAGAGTCTGGAAGATGGTTTGGCTGATCTAATAGAGTGTCCAAAAGCTTATGGTTCAGAAATTTTAACAAGGATTCAAGCATGTAACCATTGTAAGAACATATAGGATGACCAACCGGGGGGTTCTTCTGTACTTTCTAGATGAAGTAAAGAATAGAAGCCTGAGAGTGTTGGATGTTGAATTGTAGAATATATTTCCAATGGTTGACAGGAAGGAGATGTCTATATCTGGCATGAAGCTGACGCAGAGAATCTCCCATAGAAACCCATGGAACTAAAGAAAGTGGAGAGTAAACATTACAATCAGAAAACTGTCGAATACCTTCGACAATATACTTATCTCTGTCAAGTACCACGAGGCCCAAGTTTTTGTCAGCTGACTTTATTACAATAAGAAGTCTACGAAGCCTTCAGAGTGCAACAAGCTGAGATCTGGTGAAACGAGGTTTACTTCTGAAGTCAGTTACATCAATTTTGTCATGCAAAGTGCTTAAACCTAAATTAAGGGCATGATCTAATTCATGTGCATGAAGAGGTGGCTCCCAGAGGGGGTTATCCAATCTAAAAGGATCGTAACAATCCTCATTAGAGAGTCTAAAATATCTTCTCAATCTGCATGATCTAGAAAAAGCACCATATTCTTTCAGAATATCTTATTTGGACATTGGAGGAGGCCGAGGAATGTACTTATGCCCGAGACCAAGAAACTTAACTTGTTTGTAAGACAAATGGACAGAAGATAGATTGTGGATAGAGTTATTGCTAATCCGACGATCTAACTAAGAAGGAGTCATATTGCCTAAAATATACAACAAATAAGCAAATGGATTTACAACAGGAAACTAGTATAAATATTTTTTTATGCTTACATACGATTCCCTTTGTTCTGACGAGGAGGAGGTGGCTGGGGTTGGGAACCTCGATGACGAATCCGAGGAAAATTTGATTGACACGGCACATATCAAGCAACCACCGGATCTAAACCAGAGTTCTGGAAATTATGGTTTGGATTTGAAGCCGACGACAAGCCTGCAAATGAGGTGTTCTTATTCTTATTCTGTCTTCTTCTTTTGTTTCGACGACGACCAGGCCCTTTTTTGGCTAACGGGGAGGATTAGGCTGTCGAGGAGCATCGGGAATAGGTGCAGGAGCAACAGGGGAACCAGTTTGGGTTATGGTGGTTGACTGCAGATTGATGAGCTGAGCCAAATGATCTTGAAGGGGATTAATGGCAACATGGAGGCGTTGTTCTTGAGCCCGCACGGATTTGTAAAATTGTCTGTGTACAAGGACGGAGATGGCTTCTTCACGTGGAATTTCGACAGCATGTTTGGCAACTTCATCCCGAGCTACCGAATGAGAAGATATGGTGGTTGTGCGTGATGCTTGCCTCTCAATGAGCACAATCTGAAAATGATTGATTTGTCGATTGAACAAGGCAGAGGAAATATCGGCCCATTGAATTGCCAAAGACTTGCCTGAAAATTTTCCTGCAGAACATGTAAACTCAACATTCCCGAATGGGGTAGGCAACTCGTAGATCTTTTCTTGAAAAGCTTTGATAATACCATGACTCTTCTCTTTGTGTCGAGCGATGATATCTCGTTCATGATGAATGTAGAAGTCGTGACATTCCTTCCGAAAGCGAATGGTGATGTCCTTGAGTCCAGCTCTGAGTGTTGGAGTAGAGTCTGGATCTAAAGCTTCAAGACCAGGGACTCTCACCATGAGGCTTTGAATAACCTTATCGTCTTCTTCTAGAGCGACAAGTTTATCAACAAGGGCTTGGGATATTGTGCTCATCTCCCAGTGGTGGAATCGATCTCCTATGGAATCTCCCACCTTCGATATGATTGAATTGATGTATATCTGCAGAGGGTTTTGTATATGCAGGCTTTGAGTATTTCTTTCATTGTCTTCAGTTTGAACAAAGTCCACTTAGCAGTTGTCGTTTTTCGACGAGGTTTTATCCAATAGAACTCCGTTGCTTGATTTCTCCAGTTATTGGGCTTGCAGTGCAACTGTCTACTTTCCTTTCATTGCTTATATTGTTCAAGGCAACGTTGAAATATCTACATATGGGCCATTAAGAGAACAATAAGTATGTCCAGATAGATTATTTCAAGCTGACGCTTCCCATGAGGTAGGAACTCAAAATTTATAGAATTATGCCAGTAGCAATAGCGATAAGTGTACACACAATCATGTATTTCTTATTTGCATCTTCTTCTATGGAAGCCCTTTTTTACTTTGAGACGTGGAGAATTAACATGCCCCGATACTATTTCGATAAACACGCAATTTCTCGCACACGTTGAACAAGTATTCTTTTTAAGATAGCTCCACATGCTGGACCTGTGAAGATCCAATCAGCTACTCCCTATCGATGTTCCAACTACTGACTTCAATTTTTCTTCTAATACTACAAGCATTAACAAAGTCTACGTACGTACAAGATTTTAAATAGCAGTGTTAGATAAATCAATAACTGAAGCACAATTCGATTACAGCGTTGCAAGAAATGCAGTCAATTGTGAGTGCCAACATGTTGCCTCTGTCACATACTTTTCAAATACAACATATAGCTATTATATCAGTTGGATAGATTTTCAATTACAAGATGATAAAAATTTGAAGATACAAATTTATGGATATTTAAAAATATAAATTTAATTGAAAAGTTAAAACACAAAAATTATCATAAATTATACTTTAATTCAAATAAAACATTATTTTTTTTTCCCAAAAATATAAATTTTACCATACAACCATAGAATAAATAAATAATTATACTTGATAGTTGTATTTATATATTATTTATATATTGGTAATTGTTTTCTCCCAAAAATATAAATTTTACCATACAATTATAGAATAAATAAATAAATAATTATACTCGATAATTGTATTTATATATTATTTATATATTGGTAATTGAAAGGACCAAGTTAACTTCGTGGATGGCGTTTAATGATCCCCATTTACCATCCCATTAAGCTCAAGAAAATACAACTCCCATTAATCTTTTAAACAAAATATAGTAAAAAATCAATACTTATCCAAAGTTGCTATAAGATGTGGTGCTCTTCTCCTAGTGGTGGAACTCATACCCGTTGCAACCTCCTACCTTCAATACGATTGAAATTATGCATATTTGGTATATCTAAGCTTGAGTATAGCTTTTGTTCTCTTCGGTTTGAATAAATCATATTGAAATTATGCACATTTGGTATATCTAAGCTTGAGTATAGATTTTGTTCTCTTAGCTTTGAATAAATCGTATTGAAATTATGCATATTTGGTATATCTAAGCTTGAGTATAGCTCTTGTTCTCTTCATTTTGAATAAATCCTACCTAGCAGTTGTCGTTGTTGGTGGGGGTTTTCTAGTATTGAGTTCTTTTTCTTGTGGGGTTTTCTCATGTTGAGTTCTTCTCCTTGTTTGTGTTATCTAACTTGCATTGCTATTGTTTACTTTCCTTCTTATATAGTTAAAATCAACCTTGAAGGATATATACTATTGGGCAGCGGAATCATAAATCAAGACAATAATCAAACACACAAAGAACATATCGATTTTACATGGTAAAATCCTTCAGAAGGGAAACATCCACGGGGCAATGATAATCGGTTTTCTTATTGTTCAAGTGAGAGTTACAACAACCAAACTCAGATTACAACCATATCTCACACTCCTTTCCTTTACCTCTACGGGCTTACATAGATAATAACATCTCTCCCATAGTTACAATTAATGTTCACCTAACCAATTCTATTTTTAGATGATTTGATCAACTGAAGATAGAATCATAGGATCCAAGAAATCCACCAATATCATATCCGTGGGAAATTGGTTGGCACCGTTTCAACAATCTCTAGCTTGACAACAATTTACCTAATATATCATGCCCAAATTTATTCATCAGCTTTCATGCAAGCTAAGAGAAGCCAAGCACCATCACAACTTCTCTAACAACAATGGTTTCGTGAACATGTTTCCACAATTTTATTTTATATGGACTTTTTCCATAGCGACTCTACCTTCATCAATAACTTGTTTTACAAAATAGAATTTAATATGGATATGTTTTGTCTTAATGTGATAAGATGGATTTTTAGCCAAATGAAGATGACTTTGATAATCGCGGAATAGTTTCACCTTGTCCTGCATCCTTCCAAACTCACCCAACAAACCTTTTAACCAAATTGTATTCTTGCAAGCATGTGAGGCAACTATGTATTATTCCTCAGTAGTGGATAAAGCAACTATGTTTTGAAGCTTTGACATCCAACTAACAAGTCCACCTACAAGAGTAAAGACATATCCTGAAGTTGTTCTCCTCATGTCCAAGTCCAACATAGCCACAGACTAAATCACTGCAACCATTATAGGTGATACAATAATTATGTGTTCCCCTAAGATACTGAAGCACCCATTTCACTATTGCCCAATGCTCTTTACCTAGATTTTTCATGTATCTACTCACAATACCAACTGCATGAAAAATATATGTCCTAGTACTTACCATAGTATACATCAACATTCCTACTTCATTAGAATACAATACACAAGAAATATATTCCTTTTCTTCATCATTTCTGGACATAAACTTGAAGAAAGATTGAAATGGGAAGCTAAAGGGATTTTTACTGGTTTCACATTATTCATTCTAAACCTCATAAGTGTTTTCTCCACATCTTCTGTTGTGATAACCAAAACTTACCATTTTTCTTGTCTTTTTGTATCTCCATGCCCAAGATTTGTTTTGTTGCTCCTAGATCCTTTATATCAAACTTCGTAGCCAACTAAACCTTTAAATTGTTGATTTCAACCATGCTTTTTATTGCTACAAGCATATCGTCAACATATAACACCAAAATAATGAATATGTCATTTTCCAACTTTTTAAAGTAAACACAATGATCACTCACTTCTTGTAAAATTGTGGTTCACTATGAAGGAATCAAAATTTTGGTACCATTTCCTAGGAGACTGCCTCAAGCCATACAATGACTTCTTGAGTTTTCAAACAAACCGTTTATTGCAATCCTAAAAAAACAATTTTGGTTGTTCCATATATATTTCCTCATACAAATCTCTATGTAAAAAAGTTGTTTTAACATCTAGCTGCTCTAACTCCAAATCAAGTAAAGAAACTAGTGCTAACACAACATGAATTGAAACAAGATTAACAACTGGTGAAACAATTTCATGGAAATCAATAACTTCTTTTGAGAATACCATTTTTCTACCAGCCTTGCTTTGTACCTTTCAAGTTTATCATCATCACCCTTTTCAATTTGTAAACCCATTTGCAACTTACAACCTTCCTTTCCTTCAAAAGTTCTACTAGGTCCCATGTTTTATTTCTCTCTAAGGAATCCATTTCTTCTTTCATTGCTACTTTCCATTTAGCACTATCAGATACCTATATTGCTTCTTGATAACAAGTAGGTTCACCATCATTTGAAATCAAAGAAATAGATGTAGCATGATCATCATACCTCTTAGGAAAATTTATGACCCATGTCGATCTCCATAGAGATTGTTGTGGTATTTCATCAATTTCCTCGAAATTTTCCGTATCATTATCTTTTTCTACAAGAGATTCTTCATGATCATTTTCATGATCCTTCTATCGTGTAGATGATCGAGTCTCCAACTGAATTTGTTGAGTTTCTGATACTTGTCCTTGTTTCATTTCAACATCTACATATGATTGTATGAGTGAAAATTCATCAAATATGACATCTTTGTTAATGGTGATTTTGTGGGAAGTAGGATCCCACAGTCTATATCCCTTAAATCCATCACCATACCCAACAAAGATAAGTATTTTTGATTTGGGATCTAACTTAAAACGTTTATCCTTAGGAATAAGAGCATAGGCCTCATAGCCAAAAATTTTAAGATTTGAATAATCACAAGGGTGACCTGTCCATACCTAATCTGGAATCCTACAGTCTATTGTAGCTCATGGTGACCAATTTACAGAATAACATGTTGTAAACACTACTTCTACCTGCAATTCCTGCTACAACTTAGAATTACTGAGCATGCTCCTTACTCTCTCTAAAAGAGTCATATTCATGTGTTCAATGACACCATTTTGTTGAGAAGTATAAATCGTGGTTTTGTGTCTTTCGATCTCGTTTTCCTTGCAATAAATTTCAAATTTCTTAAAAGTAAACTCACCTCCATTATTTGTTGTTAAACATTTGATTGACCTGTCAATGCTCTTTTTGACCAAAGCTATAAATTGCTTAAAATCGTGAAATACAACAACTTTTGTTTTTAGTAAATAGATCCACACCTTCCAAAGTATTCGTCTATAAATGTTACAAAATATGACAATCCTCCAAAAGAAACTTTGGGAGATGGTCCCCAAACGTTTGAATGGATATACTCAAGGATACCTTTACTAATATGTCTTCCCATTTTAAACTTTTATCTATATCATTTTCCATAAGGCTTGCATAAATTCAAATCCAGGGATTTTAAGCTTGGAAGTAACTTACGGTATACCAGTACCTTAAGCGCTTTCTCGATGATATGAGCCAAACACTGATGCCATAAATAAGTAGAGTCACTTACACCTTCAGATACTATCACTGTTTTATTTGATTCAGTTTTTCCTTCTAGCTGATAAATATTTCTAATCTTTTTATCCTTCATAACTACTAAGATGCCTTTGAACACCTTCAATACTCCACCTTGAACTATACATTTATAACCACTAGAATCTAGAACTCCGAAAGATGTTAGGTTCTTTCTAAGTTTAGGTATATGCCTCACATACGTTAATGTTCTCACAATACCATCATACATTTTAACCCAGATGCTACCAACCCCAACAATTTCACAAGAAATATCATTTCCCATAAAAACAACACCGTCATCAATATATTGGTAAGTTGAGAACCAATTTCTATGAAGACACATATGATTGGACGCACCAGAGTCTAATAACCAATGTTGATCATGTTATGAAATATTACAAATAGAGAATACATCATCAATCATATCTGAACTTGTTTCAGCTGAAATAGATTCCTTTGCTTCCTTTGTGGAGTCCTCTTTAGATGCTTGTTGTTTTTTCCAACAATCCTTCTTGAGATGCCTAGATTTGCCACAATACCAACATTTTAGCTTACCCTTCTTGTCTTTTGACTTAGATCTTGATGTAGCTCTCTTTCTTTGGATCGACCTCTAGCCACCATTGGTTCTGATGTTGAGGATTATTGACTAGATTTTCTCATCATCTCCTTAGACAACATGACTCCCACACCAGTATCATAATCAATGGCGTATGTTGTACTAAACTACACAATTGTGGCTAAATGATCCCAAGATTCGGGTAATGAACACAAGGGTAACCGTTTTTTCCTCATCTTCGTATGTTACTTCCATACTAGATTATTGACAAATCAAAGTATTGAAAATGTTTAAATGATCGACAATTTTTGTACCTTATTTTATCTCTAAGTTATACAACTGCCTCTTTAAGAAGATTTTGTTCGTAAGGACTTTCTCATTAAAAGAATTTTCATCTTGCTCCATAAGACTGTTGTTGTCTCTTCTCCAATAATATTAAACAAAACTTCATCTTCCATGCACAAACAAATGGTATTGAGAGCTCTTCCGTCTAGATATTCCTAGTCCTCGTTTGTCATGCTTGTTGGTTTCTTTGTCTTCCCGCCAATGCCTTTTGCATTCTTTACTGTATAAGCAGATCTCCACCTAAAACTTTGAACTCTAAACTTTTTCCATTAACACAAACTTAAAATGCCGAAATCACTACTTATAAAACTTGCTTTTTAAAATGGAGAAACAATATTATATTTCCTCGATTGAAACCCAAATATAAAATATTAAATTAAAAAAAGTTTAATTCAAACAATATTTAAAATATATAATCCTTATAACCTTTTAAAAAAACATCCACCTTTTAAACAAATTTTATTGGACATCATAAAATTTATAAAATCGATCCTCTCATTTATTTACGAGGGCAATTCGTCATGTGCATTATGAAACATTCATACATCATAAAGTGCACTTTCCATTTAGCACTTTCATACACCTTGTTTTCTAAGGTTATCGCTCCACCTTCTTAGAATGAGGAGCAACGAGAACAACTATCACGCGTCTTGTTCTTCGCACGAAGTGATACTCCGCTAATGTTGCGCCACTAAAAGGACTGGGGTAGCAATGAACTCTATAAATCCGAGATTCGTAATTTTGAGACCCTTTATCGTCCCTCCAACAAAGCTCACAGAGCGATAGGCCAGAAATTATCGTGCGTGTGACGAATCCATCCTCCGTCCTTCAACGAAAAAACAAATTCAATCATGTCGTCTCTTCTTTTTTCCTGTGCTTTGATATCACTTGTTGGATAGCGGAAGCATAAACCAAACGAGATTGAACGACAAAAAGATACAAGACAACAATAACACACAAAGAATACAAGGGTTTTACGTACCTTCATAATGGAAACATCCAAACTCTAATTACAACTATCTCTCACACTCCTTACCTTTGCCTCTACGATCTTACCTAGATAATAACATCTCTCCAACAACTATAATTAATGTGCACCTAATTAAATGGTAAAAAATTAATTAAATGACCAAATTTATTTCCTAAAATTTTCATAAAAGGAATTGTTTTCTATGTTTTAGGTTAAAAGCATGGAATTCCCTCAGATGACACTGTACTACCACAAAGTTGCTAAACACAAGAGAGTTGAAGATTCAAGTTACTTTATTCATGTTCTCTCACGTCGCAACGAGTGTCCATAGCCTTGATGGAGCCACCCTGATATCATAGGCCTTGCTTCACTGTCACCGAGCGCCCATACCATTGATGGAAACATCTGCACGTCGCACATGATTTAAAATGTTTTTCCCAAATCATTACCTTTTGATTTTATTTTTTGAAAAAGAGGTGGATGGAGGACCTTAATCATCCTTTAAAGGAATACGAGATGATACCTATATCTAAGGATTGTTTAGGATATCCTTGTTTTAATGATAAGCATCGCATCTTTGTTGTATGTAAAACCTTGGGAACTAAATCAACTTTTGAGTGAAACATAAGTCACTATTAAGTGTGTGGGTGGAGCCTTGGAGAAGCATAACGAGTAGTCTGCCAAGAATTAGGTCTGAGCTACTCATAGCCATCTGTTGTTCAAGCAATGTTCCACCACTAAGTTGACAACTTGGATACTAGACTAAGGTAATAATCAAAGAGTTTGTTAACTGAGTCTTGTCCCTTACACTCAGAGTGGATTTCCATGATTCTAGCTAGCTACGCTCAAGGATCCTAAAACAATTAGAGCACCTGCAAGGTATAATCAATCTCCTTTTGAGTATAAGGACTGGAAATAAACATTCTTTGAAAAGGAACTAACTAAGTAGAGCAATGATTAGAGAAAATAAAAAAAATTGTTCAATTCAAATGAGACAAATAAAGTAAGCAAATAAGAAATGAAAATTTTAAAGGAAAACAAAAGAAATCTATATACAAGTTAACTAGTTGAAGTATCTCTTCATAACATTGACAGGAAGGATGCATACTTCTCCTTCTAGTTTTTCAATCTATGTTTATCGAGGAAAATTTTTTTAACCACCAAGAACCGAGCCATAATTGTTGGAACTCAATATGATCACCATTTTTTAATGTGGCTCATCCCACTTTAAAACAAGGTCTCCCACCTAGAAGTCGTTTTCTCTTGTATATTTTTTTTCAATCCATCTCTTAACCATCTAGTGATGCACAAAAACAATATTCTTTTTCTTCTCTTTCTTCTTCGAATGATTAGGAAATTTTGCCTAGGTGAAGCTTGGGATAGTTGGAGAGATAGTAGGAATATGTTTAAGGGAAGGATGGATTTCTTTCCATAGACCAAAAAATAGGGAGATGTTCCTAAATAGGCTTTGGGGCTAACTTTTTTCATCCCACATTACACTTGGTAAGACGTTGTGCCAATTTCTTGATGGTCAACTACAATTTGTTTCAGGATGTAGATTATATTTTTGTTATTTGATTTAACTACACCATTTCCCTAGGGGTAATAGTTAGTTGAATATCATAAAATGATCCACTTTTCTAAAACAAAATCAGTTAACTTTAAAGAAGAAAAATAAGTGGAATCAAATAAAGCACAAGTAGTTGGTATGCCAAACATGGTAACTAGTCGATGCTCTAGAAATTGAATCATGAACTTGTCATTACTTTAGTTGGTGGTACAACCTTGGTCCATGATGTAAAGTAATATGTCATTGTCAAGATGTATTTTTTGTTGTCTGGAATAATTTGGATTGCCGATGACATACAAACCTCACTGCTCGAAAGGATTTTCAATAATATTGATCAGTTGTAAAGGAATTGTTGATTTCTTCTCCTTGCCAATGCACTTATAGCATGTTTTACATTTTCGAACATATGTGTTGGAATATTTGAACATTGTTGGCCAGTAATATTTAGCTCTCAAGATCTTGGGAGTTGTCATCTTATTAGAAAAAATTCCTGCAATAGGTCTTTCATGTAAATATGTAAGGACTTTATTAGTATCATGTTCTTAAGAAATTTGAGAAATACACCATCATAGTTTTTCCTAGACAAAGTTGGTATTGTGATGATCAAAGGCTTAGTGCTCTCTTCTTCCTAGAATTCAGATCACTAGGAGGAGTACCATGTTGCTTATATTTCTTTTGGTCATTATATTGAGAATGTGTCTGAGAAAGAACATATAGAACCTCTTGCATAAAGAGTGATATTTCATTTTCCCAATTTTTTTTTAACGAATCAACTGGTTCCAATGCTTCTTTTGCTAATATTCACAGATGTTGACCTATGACCATGGTTGCAAGTTTGAGCTCTAAATCTACTCCTAGATGGATATCATATAGTTCCATTTTTTGTCATTGAGTTCTTTCTACACGAGCAGTGCCCTCATGGATGGGTGGGGCACTATCACCTTAGTATGTTTTTTTATAATGTAGGATCTGAACAGTTTGACTGCATTTCAAACAAGGAAATCGTGTTTATCGATTGTTGGAGAATTCAATTTAGCTCCTTGCATACTAGTACTCATAAATCAAATTGGGCACACATTACCTTGCTCATTCTTATGTGTGAGAACTATTGTAATTGAATGATCAAATACGAGTGTGTACAAAGAAAAATATTTATTGAAATATGCATTGTGCAACATCAATGATGCAACTATGGTAGCCTTCACTTTGTTAAAAGCATCATTTTCAACAAAATTCTATTTGAATTGCATGTCATTTTTCTATAATTTGTTGAAGGGGTTTGAAAATTTCATTGAAGTCATCTACGGATATGCGTACACAATTTATCTTTCCAAAAAAACTCTGCATAGACTTCTTGTTGCTGGGAACGAGAATCCACATTATGGATTTGTTCCATTTTGGATCCATAGGAATCTCATCCTTTGAGATGATCTTCTTAAGAAGTTTTCCTTCTGAAACAACAAAGATGGTTTTCTTGGGATTTAAAGATATACCATATTTTCAACATCTTTCAAAAATCTCCTTTAGGTGATGAAGATGATCAAACCTCTTTTTGGAATAGAGAGTAACATCATTGAGGTAGACCACAACACTATGAATGATCAATCCTTTGAATTCTATATCCACCGCACATCAAAATATCACACCTATGTTTATCAATCCAAAAGGCATCATTTAGTATGCATACATTCCCCACTTTGTATGGAAGATGGCTTTTAATAGATCAAATTTGGCTACCAAAACTTGATTGTAGCGAGAAAACATGTCTAGAAATGAAAACATCTCATAACTATAAAAGAATTGTAGGATTTGTTCCATTAAAGGGACAATGTAGTTATCCTTTTCATACACTTGATTTAAATTCTGGAAATCCACACATAGTTTGATTTCCCCAAATATTTTTTTGATAGGTACTAGATTAGCTACTTGGGTTGAATGATGAACTTTAAAAATTCTTGGCATCCAAAAGTTTCTTCAGCTCCTATATTAGTGGTTCTAAAGTTTGATGAATTTTATGTAGTTTTTATTGAAAATGCTTTCCATTTTCTTTTAGAGGAATGATGTGTTGTAAGATTTCATGTGATACATCTGCAAATCTTTATATGTCCATGTAAAAACATCCTTGTATTTTTTAAACAGATGGATATAGGCATGTTTTTTGACTTTTGAGCAACATATTCCCAAATTGATGTATTTGGGGTTTTCTTGGCTAACTAAGTTGACTAACTCATGACTAATGGAATAATTATTCATATTCACATTAGCATATATATATATATATATTTATTTATTTTCAGATTCATAACCCCTTTAGGTACTAGTATACATTTGAATATATCCAAGGTGTTTTCGTAGTTCTACATATTCCTTTCGCGTTCCTCATCATGTATGGTGGCGTCCTTGAAGGTCAATGCATTGGTAAGGAAGTTATCTATTTTTTCATCATTGTTGAGTACCCTCTAGGTGGAGGGCAATGCATTGGTAAGGAAGTTATCTATTTTTTCATCATTGTTGAGTACCCTCTAGGTGGAGGTCAATGCATTGGTAAGGAAGTTATCTATTTTTTCATCATTGTCGAGTACTCTCTAGGTGGTGATATTGCCTAACAACGAGGGCATGAAAATAAACTCAATAAAGAAACCATTATTCATAGGGGAAAATCTTGAAGAGACATTAGTTAAAGTATCGACAACAACATTCTTTGGAACATGAACATAAGTGATATTAAATGCATTGAATAGCCAACAAATAATGGAAAGTGTCACTTTTTAATACCTAATTCATGTGAATGATTCTGTTTGTTCGATTTCACCTCAACAATACATAATAGCTATAACTAAGATTGAGTCTCCAAAGGGAATCTATTAAAATAATATGATATATATATTTTTGGTAGAATTTGTCTCAGGCATGATTCTTCCACTTGGTTGATTGTTGGCGGCACATTTCATTCACAAGCACACAGTTTCCTTAGCATTAAACTTTATGGTGTGTGTAGTAGCACTTACGTACCTTAGCATTAAACTTTATGGTGTGTGTAGTAGCACTTACGTACCTGTAGGAAAAAATTGCGAGCCAGATATATGGGTTATTTTTATTTTTATTTTTTCCATAGTTCAATCTATTGGCATTTCCAACATTGAAAAATGGAATAGCATAGTTAATTACGCTGAAAGGCGTACACCTATTGACAATGGGCAGATTTAATATGGGTTTAGTGTTTAATAAGTTTTCTATGGACAGGATTAAATATGGCTGGAATATTCTTAGTAGTCACACAAAATAAATGGCTGTGATTTCAATCATTAATTTCCTAGCTATTATAAAGACATCAGTTTATGTGTTTACTTTTTTACATTTACCTAATCATATTTAAAAATTACTTTGATAGCTAACTGATTGCCAAGTAAGTGATTAACATAAATTAATCTATTAACAGTTTATTTGTTAATAGATAATAAAATTTAATATATTCTTTTAAAGATTCATTTCATCTTCTCAACCTTTCTGCTTTCACCAGCAACTATTTTACTGCTGTGCTAGTATATTCGAATTCTGATGTGTATGAAGGTGCGGCGTCAATTAGGTACGTTTCCTTGGGGACTTTCAGGGGACGATTGAAGGATGCTTGTGGAAAGGCGTGGCCAAAATCTCCAATTACATTTATTGTCGTTATGGTTATTAGGATTAGGATATATATTCATTTTCACTGAGTTGCCGCCCATTTTACGTTTTTTATTGCATTTCTTTTATCACTAATGGATGCATGGCGTTTTTTTATTGCATTTCTTTTATCACTAATGGATGCATGGCGCTTCCCAGGCTTTTTTATATCCATTTTAGGTTTTTTTACCATTTTTTACCATGTTTCTTTATTACTGATAGGATGCATGTACACCTTCGAGTCTTTTCTGTTACCCATCCGTTTATATTTTATAGGTAATCCTTCACCCGTCCTGTGTTTGTTGTTTGACTGAGAGTATAGTCGCTGATACCTATCGGTGTTTACCA
Organism: Picea engelmannii; assembly: GCA_009831015.1. NCBI lineage: Eukaryota > Viridiplantae > Streptophyta > Pinopsida > Pinales > Pinaceae > Picea > Picea engelmannii. Next base: position 290,054 of record ML780632.1, read on the forward strand.
GAAAACACAATGTGTTAATGTTATAATGACAATAATATCATTATAAGTGAACTAATAATTCAAAAATTATCCACCCCAATCCAGGCTGGAATGAATAGGTATATGGATGGTGCTTTCTCTGGTTGGATTTTTAGTTTCGGAAGAGGTTGCTTGAAATTAGGTGTTTTTAGTTTCCTAAGAGGTTGTTTTTTAGGTTTGAGTATTAACAACAACCCTAATAATAATTTAAAGAAATTTAAGTAATTTTTTTATCTTTTTAAAAGATTACATCAATTTTGATCTCAATAAAAGTTAATCAATATAATTATCATATATAGTTATTTTCAAGAGATACAATTTTTCAATTAACATAAAAGAAATATGAAAAATGATATATTAAATATAATAAAAAAATTATATATTTTTATTTTTTTAATAATTAAATATTTTTATATAGTAAAAATCTTGTTTTTAAGTGTTTAAAGTATAATATAAAAAAGCTAATATATAGATACATTTTAGTTTCACAAAATTATTGATATATATTCTCTTATAAAGATTAAATTCATATTAATAATGTAAATTTAATTTATTCTCCTTAATAAAATAATTTGAGTATTTTAAATTTCTTATTATTTTTGGAAAAATCAGCCATACATTTTGGTTTCACAAAATTATTGGTATATATTTTCTTATAAAGATTAAATTCATATTAATAATGTAATTTTAATTTATTGTTCTTAATAAAATAATTTGAGTGTTTTAAATTTCTTATTATTTTTGGAAAAATCAGTCATAATAGCATGAAATTTTAATTTTTAGAAGGAACTATTTTTTTTTTTTTTGGGGGGGGGGGTTTAAAAGGGTGTTAATCTTTAAATTTTGATTTCCATTTCTTCTACTTGATTCTTTACAAAAATTCTTTGGTTTTGATTCATTTCATTTCTTTTTTAGGATGATCTCAGGTAGAGGTACAAGTAGTTTGTAAATGTCCTAGAAGATGACATATCCTGCACCTAATGATTTCATAAACCAAGACCTATGTGTATTTAAAATTCTTCCATATTGAAATCATTTTGTTCAAAAATGGTTACTAAGATTTATCTCAACACAAATGTTTACACATATACATAAATTGATTACATCTCTCTTGAAATATATGCTTTTGTGTAATTACCCAAAGCATCCTCAATATCCTAAAAAACTAATAAATTCCAAAAATATAATGGGAAATTGGAAAGATGACAACATTATAGTAAGTGACAAGAGTGTTAGAATCATTTCTCATTTCTCCAAAACTAGGACCCAAAACACTTGTTAATAATCAACAAGATTAATGGGAATACAACTGAAGAATAAAAAAGATCTTAGAGGAGAGAGATCTTATATTTCTTTGTACAAGTCAAATGAATCTAATCAAATGATGCTCATATAAGAGATTAACACCCATTAAATTTGCAAATAATCAAATATTTTTCAAATTTACAAATAATCAAATATTGTTAACACATGTTTACTTATTTACAATTTTATGAAAATACATTTTACAATCACAATTAAAAAAAAGACAAATTAATAAAATTAGATATAAAAATATATATATATATTAAAATAATAAAATATATATAATAACAAAATTCATTTTAATTGTATTTCTATGTAATAATAAAATAATTTTAATTATCATGTTAAAATCATAACAAAAATATTATTATGCTTAAATTAAGTTGATTAAATATTTAAATTAAATTAGATATTATAAAAGACATAAATTGAAAGACTTTTGAAAAATCTTTTAACAAGGGAATAATTTAATTAAATAAATATTATTAACCTATTTACTATTTAGTAAGGATAAGGTGTTAATAAATTTTTAGTCCAAAAGATAAAGATACAACTATAAATAATTTTTCAATAATTATCAAGTTTTATTATATGGATAAGATTTTATTATTAATTTATTTAAATGATTTTTAGATAAAAATATAACTATAAATATTTTTGTTTAATATCAAGTTTCATTATATGATACAATATTTTATTATTAATTTATTTAAATGATTTTTATAAATATTTTTGGTCAATATCAAGTTTTAATAATAATAATAATAATAATAATAATAATAATTTTTTAAGGTCACGGTCAAGTCAATACATCAAATTGGTGTATGAGACCCCCTTGTTTGTGGGACAAGGGACCCCCCTCCACCCAGCGATTTGACTAATAAAGTCTACTAAAGTATACATACAAGATTTTATATGATACAAGATTTTATTATTAATTTATTTAAATAATTTTTACTCACATATTTATTGTCTTTTTTCTCAAATTTTTAAGAAAAAAATTCTTTGATTTTAAAAAAATATTCTTAATTCAAAAAATAAAACTATAACTACAAATATCTTTGATCAATATCAAATTTCATTATATCATACAATATTTTATTATTGATTTACTTGATAAGGATATAACTATAAATATCTTTATAAATATCTTTAATCAATATCAAGTTTCATTATATCATACAAGATTTTATTATTAATTTATTTAAATGATTTTTACTAACATATTTATTGTGTTTTTTTCTCAATTTTTTAATAAAAAAAATATTCTTTTTAAAAAATAATTCCATATTACAAAAAATAAAGATACAATTAAATTTGGTTAATATTAAATTTTCATATCTTATATATTTTAATTTAGTTAAAGGATTTTATTTTTAATTTTTTCTTATTTTAAAAATATATTAATTTAATTAAATAATTTTTATTAATACATTCATTATTAATATAAAAAAAAATCAATTTACTAATAATTATTATTATTAATTTAAATAATAATTTTTAATTAAATTACTTTCAATTGTATATATAAAACACAATAGGTTAATATTATAATAACAATAATATCATTATAAGTGAACTAACCATTCTGGATGTTCCAAAAGTATCCACCTCAATCAAAGCTAGGATGAATAGGTATATGGATGGTGACCATGGTTGAGGCTTTTGTCTTGTTTGACTTCCCTTTTTTGAATGGCTTTTCTTATATTATAGGGTTTGAAATTAGGCTTATTTGATTAGTGTGGTTTGAAATTAGGTTTATTTGATTAGTGTGGTCTGTAGGTTTCTATTATAAGGTTTCGTCCAAGTTTGAAACTAGGCTTATTTGATTAGTGTGATTTGTAGATATTTACCTGAGATTCAACTTTATTTTTATAAAAATAATAGATATTCTACATAACAAGGTTCAGGTTTATAAAGTTATAAAAGTAATTTAGATTCAGCTTAATAAAAGTAAGTAATGGATATCTTACATGACAATTAACAAGGTTCAGGTTTACAAAAGCAATGTATATTTTACATGACAATTAACAGATCTACCTATTCTCCTAACTAAAAATGAAAACGAACACTACCATTGCTGGAACTTCCGTTTCAGGGCTGCCAATAAAACTTTCCCAAGTACGAGGGGAATTGATTCTGACTTACGTACAAGTTACGTGGGGGCTCACCACAATTATTTACACCTGTCTCTCAGCCATTCTGAACCTCCGGAATATTTCACTAGTGGCTTTTGAACTGCATAGTGATAGTGACAGCTAGGTGTATTCTAGATTTTTTGAATTTTTGCCGTCTATGTTGTTTTTAGATAAGAAATTAGTTAGCAGAATGGATAGAATGGCCCATATTATTTGTTGTTGAAATTATTTAGATTACATGATTTAAAAAAAACTCAGAGAGGGTTGGATTCATCTTTCTACATCAATCCTTATTTTTTGTTTGTTAATTTGTGCAGGACCTGTGATTAATTAAAATCACCGCCTGAGCCACACTAATCCTTAACATGGTTGGATTTTTTGTCCCCGCAAGTTTCGAACCAGTGACTTTAACAACACGGAGTGGCTTAACAACACACTCCGTCACCAACTGTACTACACCTAAAGGAATAATTTTACCAATTATTAAACATACAATACTTCAATAAAAATTATCCAAAACATTAACATGTTTAGAACACTTCGTCCACAGTTGTAATATAGATAAATACTCCATAGCAAAGTAATATATACACTTATTGCCAGTGCCAATGCCAATGCCGTATATTCTATAATTTTTAGACACGGCATTTTTCTATGTCTCGCAGTAAAAAAGGTTGATAAGGTTGATTCTCTATACACTTATTGCCAGTGCGAATGCCGTATATTCTATAATTTTTGAGTTCCTGACCCATGGGAAGCGTCAGCCTAAACGGATCTACATGGCCGTACTCATTATTGTCTTGATGGCAGCTTGATGGGTTCTCTGTATGTAGCCTTAAAGTTTGCCTTGAACGACATAGGAAATGAAAGGAAAGTAAACAGTTCCAGTGCAAGTCAAATAACAGGACAAAGCAAGTAACAGAATTCAAAACGAGAAAACCCATCAACAACGACAGCTGCTGGGTAAGCTTTATTCAAACTGAAGAGAACAAAAGCTTTACTCAAAACTTAAATAGACCTAATATGCAGAATTCCAATCATATTTAAGGTAGGAGACTGCAGCGGATGTCAGTTCTACCAACGGGAGAAGAGCACCGCATCTTACAATTGTCTAGAAGTATTTATTTTTGGTATATTATTTAGTGTATCCGTGAAGAAATAGTATATAAAAATAAATTGGTTTTTTTTGTAAATGAGTGTGAGAATCTATATTGCTTTAGAAGGTTACAGTACAAAACTGATGAGGGGATTTTCAAGATCTACCAAAAAACAGAGTTTGATAGTAAACAACTAGGTATCCCTGGGTAGCCACCTTGGGAAATTGACCCATGGTCGCCACCTTGGGAAATCGACCCCAGGGTCGCCACCTTGGGAAATCAACCCAGGCTACCATAATCCAGTTTAAAAGACAAAAAAACATCATAAAAAAGAAATCAGAAAAAGTCTAAGCATAGTGGGGTTAGCTACTACTCTAAGAGACATGACCAGGGCTGGTCCTGCGTTAGTCTAGGTTGATGGGGTGCTTTTCATCTCCTTCCTGCTGGGCCACGTTCTCCTCCCTTTGTTTTACCAGGCGTAGTTTTCTGATGCTCGCTGGGGTTCTTTTTTTGTCGGTTCGAGTAATGTCTATATGGTGGACGTAGCGTAGATAGAGATGAAATTGCACTGCCATCCGCTCCAGTTTCTCCTACTGTCTTTTTTGTTCCTCCGCAAGTCTTTTTACTCCCGCCTCTAGGTTACTGAGGCGGTTGCGAATTCCTATGCGCTCTTTGTTCTGTTCTTTGGATTCTGTCTTGTTGGTCTCACTCTGGGCCGCACACATCTTACCTATCAATATTTTGGTTCTCCAAGCTTCCTCCACCGTCTTGTGGTAAAGAGTTATCCTCGGTTGTGTGGCTTCGGGGTCCCTTATCCCCCCCGCTTCCTGGGTTATTTGTGACCAGGATTTTCCCCTCCGGGCGTTGTTAATTTCGCTCTCCCATCTTTTGATGGTCGTCTTCCCCTTTGTGTCTACCTCCGTGAGGAAGGTACTCTTTGCTTCCCTGACCGCCTGTTCAATTCTTGCCATCCTCCGGGCGCTTATTGGAGGTTCCTTCTCCTGGGGGCCTCTCTTGTTGTTGGTTTTCTTCATGCGTAACATCTTTGCTTGTAAGTGGTAGTTCTTACATTGGTTTTTTTCCCTGTTCTGCTTCACCTCTTTCTGGTATGTAAGGTGGCCTCTGTAATTGCAATGCTCAGTTTTGTGATAATTGTTGGTGTCCCTGCCTTTATGGAGCCAATCTGACTGCAATATTTCCTAGTGTCCCATCCTTGTAATCATGGTCTGCTCATTAAGGTGGTCCTTCCGATCAATATCCTCTGTTCCAGAGCGTGTGCATTTGATGACCTTGTTATGTCATGCTCGTTGTATGCCCTCCGTTTTCCGGTCCCATTACGGTACTTAGGTGAGGTGTGCTCCGACTTAACCTGGGCGAAAACAACTTTTTAATTGGATTTAGGTCTACTGATAAAATGAATGATTATTTTTTTTTTATTAAATTTAATTTTTAATTTTATAAAGTAAAATGGTAAAATCATGAAAAACTATTATTATTATTATTAAATTAAGTTGGTTAAATAAATAAATTAAATATAATTTCATTACTATATTTTATAAAACAAAACTTGAAAGATTTTTTTTATTAGATGAGTAAATTAATTAAATGAATTTTATTAATATATTTATTGTTTTTCTTCCATTTTATTTAATAAAAAGTTTATTGGTTTTTCAAATATCTTTGATAAAGTAAGGAGAGTGTGCTCAGATATTCTTAGTCCAAAAGATAAAGTTATAACTATAAAGATATTTGATCAATATCAAGCTTCATTATATCATATACCCTTTTATTAATCTAGTTAAATGATTCTTACTAACATATTTATTTATTTATTTATTTTTATTTTTTTAATTAATGAAAAGTTTAGTATGTTTTTAAATAAAATATTTTGTAAAATGCGTTCATAATTAGATACTTTAAAAGATACAGTAATCTTTTATTATATAATATATATGTTTTAATATATATAATTAAATGATTTTTATTTTGTTTTTTCTTATTTTATAATTATATTAATTTAGTTAAATCATTTTTATTATTATTTTTAAATAAATTACTTTCATTTATTTATATAAAACACAATGTGTTAATGTTATAATAACAATAATATCATTATAAGAGAACTAACAATTTGAGATGTTAAAAAAGTATCCACCCCAATCAAGGTTAGGATGAAGGATCTAGGGGTGCGCATAATTTACTTTGTGTATCGTAGTTTCAAATATTGTGCACCAAACAGACTACACAACATACTTCTCAAGACCATTGCGTAGTGTATAAACTGCTTAGCACATAAACTTAGAAATAAGACATAAACTTGTCAATACAAAAAATGTTTGATATTAATGAACTTTGGCACAATGCACACGATTACAGAATACAATATTAAGATGAACTTCAGCTCCAATGACTTCTTCTACTGACTTTACACACACAGAGCTTGTGCTCAAACTTCTTTAACTCCTCAGCTGCTATTGGTTCTCAGTTATTCTCTCTACCTCTCTTTTCTGCTCTACATCAACTGCTTCTCTTTAGCATCATAATCTTACTAACTAAAGACTTGGACTTATATGGAATCTGACTGAGACTTCCTACAAAAGCTAAGATCGACTCAACATTAAACACGGCCATTAATACGATTGACTCTTCAACTACTTATGAGAACTCGAGAAGATAGAGTTCGACTTCATTTATAATTTGGCCATTGACCGACAGTATTTTGAGTAGTCATGTGAATTTTCACTTACAGACTGTCATACTGTCTGACTAATAATTCGACTATTGACAAATTGACTGACAGACAAATTAGCGGAGACGTAAAGATCTCACCGACTTGTAATTACTATTTCCAACACTCCCCCTTAATTATAAGTAGGTGGGATAAAAGAAAATTACATCAAAAATTGAGTTTATGATTTTACTGTCTCTCATCTCTTACTGCGCAGACTCCCAGACTATTGTGCAGATGCTGAAATGCATCTCTTGATAAATCCGTTGTAAAAATGTTTGCGACTTGTTCTTTTGACATGCAAAATTCTAAATAGATATCTTTGTAATTTACCAATTCTCTGATGAAATGATACCTTGTATCATTGTTCTTGGTTTTCTTGTGAAACACATGATTCTTTGGTAGCATGATGGCTGGATTGTTGTGATAGAATACTTTTTTTGGTTCATGTTGTTCCTGCAACAAATATTTGAACATCCTTCTCATCCATACTACTTGACAAGTTACGCTTGTAGCTGCAACGTACTCTTCCTCTGCTAAATAAAGAATCACAATGGGTTGCTTCCTTGATGCCCATGATACCATACCTATTCCAAAATGAAATGTGTACCCATAGGTAATTTTTCTGTCATCTGTGTTGCCTCCACAATCATTGTCAGTGTATCCAATGAGTCTAAAATCTTCTTAAGTGGAGTACTTGATGCCAAAATATTTTGTTCCATTCATATATCTCAGGATCCTCTTTCATGCCTTCCAATCAAAGATGATTTTAGGGGCTAAATTTCGCTCATGGGCTAATTTTCCATGGTTTTTCCAGAAAAGAGATTCGCTATTTTAAAAATGATTCGCCTAAATTCTATAATATAAAATTATTTTACCTTAAAAATCACCAAAGTTTTATAAAAACTATATACAATCATTAGAAATTTGAATATTTTACAAAAATATTGCCAAACATTTATACTTGGCATATGAAGGATTAGTAAGATTCACCAAGGTTTCTACATTTTAAAATAAATTTTCATCCTTAAAAGCATCCCTGCTTCCAATGTGATTCTTTTGGAGTTTCCATGAACCTTGAAATTAGGCTCACTCTATACATAATATCAGGTGTTGTCACTGTGATATACATAAGACTGCCTACCAGTATTTTAAACAGTGTGGGATCCACCTTGGACCCTTTAGCTTCCTTTTTTAACTTCAATCCTATTAAGCCAGGTGTTGGTGCTACTTTTGAATTCATCATATTGAATCTTTTCAAAATTTCATGCGCATACTTGGATTGTGAGATAAATATGCCAGTTTTGAAGTGGTGCACTTCTATTCCCAAAAAACATCTCATAAGCCCTAAATCAGTCATATCAAATTCATCCTTCATGACTGAATTGAATTCTTTTATGCCAAAGTCACTTATAAATATCAAATCATCCACATACAGACAAACAATTAGCATATTACCTTGTTGATTTGATTTGATGTACAATGTTGGCTCATTTTCACTTCTCTGAAATCCATTATGTGTGAGATAGGAATCTATGCGACTATACCAAACTCTTGGAGCTTGTTTTAACCCATACAATGCTTTCTTCAATATGTACACTTTGTCTTCGTGTCCTGGAACCTCCTAACCTTGTGGTTGTTCCACATATACTTCTTCTAGATTTCCATTAAAAAATGTTGACTTTACATCGATCTGATAAACTGGCCACTTGTACTTCGCGGAAATTGATAACAATGTTCATATTGTGACCATGCACGCAATCAATGAAAATGTTTCATTGAAATCAATTCCAGGTTGTTGTGTAAATATTCTTGCAACTAACCTTGCCTTGTACTTATGTACATTTCCTTTTTCATATTGCTTGGTTTTATAAATCCACTTGACACTTATGACATCATTTTAATCAAGTACATCTACCAATTTCCATGTTTGATTGTTCTCTATGAATCTTATTTCTTTATCCATGGCTTGTTTCCATACATCATCTTTAACAACTTCTTCAAAGGTTAATGGATCATCTATTTGTGAAAACAAAGAAAAAAATGAAAAATGAATTTTTTGCATCTTCATTATAAATGTCGCGCGGACTTTTTGTCTTTCTTGGTAAGAGACTTGATAATGTTGGATCTGTAGATGTAGAACTACTTGGACTGCTTGCTAGTGTTCGTTGCACTCTAGGTGTATATTGCGCACCTGTTGTTCTTACTGGAGTATTTTGCACAGTGATTTTCATCGCAGTGCCAGGTGTGGAAGGAACTGCACACTGACTTGTACATGGTGTTTGAAACACCTCTTCTTCTTCTTATTTTGTTTCATCATGCCCCATTGCATCAATGATTTTCACTATCTTTGCTATGGTTCCATCCCATGCTTCATTCCCCATGAACTAAACATCGCGGTTGATTATGACTTTTCTTGCGACAAGGTCATATAGCTTGTAGCCTTTTGTTTCTTCAAAATACCCACGAAATATACATTTATGTCCTTTGTTGTCTAGTTTTCTTCTCAGTTCTTCTGGAACATGTGCGTATGTGACAACCAAAAATTTTTAAGTGCACCACATTATGCTTCAATCCTGTCCAGGCTTCTTCAGGAACTTTGTTATTCACACTCTTTGTCGGACATCTGTTCAGGATGTATATTGTAGTTACTACTACCTCAACCCAATACTCATTTGACAAATGTTTGGCTATCAATATACTACGTGCCATTACCATGATGGTTATGTTATTTCTCTCTGCGACACCATTATGTTGTGGTGTATATCGTGCGGTAAATTGCTTGTAGATTCCATGAACTTTAGAAAAGTTATGAATTTCTCTTGACATGTATTCTCCTCATATGTTTGTTCTTAGAAAATTTATGTAATAACCACTTTGTTTCTCCATAAGTGATTTAAACTACTGAAAAAAATACAATGTGTCAAATTTATGCTTTAGGAAATAAATCCATGTCTTTCTTGACAAATCATTAATGAATGTTAGAAAATATGCATTTCCTCCTATAGATGGAGTTTTCATTGGTCAACAAATGTCTGAATGTACGATTTCCAATGGAGCTTTTGCTCTGTAAGATTTTCCAACAACAAATGATTCTCTGTGTTGCTTGCCAAATATGCATCCTTCACATATCTTTTCTGTTTTTTCAATTAATGGAAAACCTTTTACCATATCCTTTGTGTCTAACAACTTCATACCTCCAAAGTTCCAATGTGCAAATCTGAAATTCCATAACCAGGAATCATCCTGAATTTAAGATTGGATTGTTTCCTTTATCTTTGCATCATTTTCTCCTTTCTTGATACTGTGCACACTATTTGCTTTATTAGTATTGCATGCACTTTCTGTTGTAAATGCAGTGTCCAACTGTTCACTTTTTCCTTTATCAATAGCTAGTGTTGTATTCTTCTTCTTCGCTGGCTTCAAAGCCAATGGGAACATCCTATTACTTGTCATCCAGATTTTTGAAATAAGTTGGTTGCTTGGGAATTTATCTATGATCACACAATGATTATCGTCCAGGTAGATTTTGTATCCCTTTTGGAACAGTTTTCCAGTGCTCATCAGATTATGATTCAAACCAGAAACATAATATACATCAAAAATAACTTTTTGTTCTCCGTGCTTAGTTAAAATGTTTATACTACCTTTGCCTAAGACAATGACTTGGATATCTATTCCAAGTGTAACCTTGGTTTGGACTAACTCATCTAATCTAGAAAACAGTTCTATGTTTCCTGTCATGTGGTTACTATAGCCTGCATCTAAATACCATATGTCACAAGGACTTGCTTGAGCAACATTGCATTCAACTGGTGAGACTATATTAGGCATTTCTACGGCACTAGGCATTGCTACAATGTGTGCCATAAACATAGGACGAGTTTGGTTATTTGCGTTGTTTGACTAATCTTGACTTTTCTTGTTCTAATTATACTGTCTCTTTCTATACTCCTATGCATAATTTCCAAAAAATTTATTGTAATGGTAGTGAATCTTTGATTTTCCATTTCTCTGACCACTTGGTTGACCGATACTTGGGTTTTGACCTCTTCCACCAGTATTTCCAGGACTGCTACTGCATCCACCTCTGACATAACTTCTTGCTCTGCTTCTATAGTTTTCTCTCCCCCTTCCTCTTCCATGACTTATATATGACTATATGGAAAATGCATTCTCTAATGACACACTTGACCTATTCAATGTTTTTTCATGATTAATGAGGGAAGTTTGCAGTTCATCTAGATTGAACTCACTCAAGTATTTTCTCTCTTCTTGAGTCGCAACAAGGGTATTTAATTTAGGAGGAAGACTCCTAATTACCTTCTCAACAAATTTATTTTCTTCTATGGTTTCACCATGAGACTTACTATAATTTATCAGTCCAATGAAATGGGTGTAGAATGAAACTATTGTATATGTATCTTTCACTGATAGAGTTTCAAAATCTCTCTTAAGAATCTATAGTTTTGCAGTCTTTACTTTGTCCATGTCCTAATAAGAGGTTTGTAATATGTCTCATGCCTCCTTGGCTTTCTTTTTTGATGTAATTATTGGAAGTACGCTCTCATGCATGGCTTGATGTATGTAAAAAAACGCCTTTCCATCCTTCTTTCTTCGATATTTCAAGACATCTTTCTCAGCTTGTGTGAGAGAATTGTATGTTGCATTATCTAATAGTTCCACCTATCCATTCTCAACTATCTCCCATACATATTGACCTTAGAACAATGCCTTCATGGTCAAGGACCACATCTCATAATTCTTTCCTGTAAATGTGGGAGGTTGCAGATTTGAGGTAGAAGCCATTTTCAACGGAATTTCTGCTCTTGAACTTGTTCTGATAGAACCTGCTCTTGATCAACTTTTCTTTTGATCAACCTACTCTCATACCAGATCGTGGATCTAGGGGTGCACGTAGTCTACTCTACACAATGCAGTTTCAAATATTGCACACCAAACAGGCTATGCGACATAGTTCTCAACAGCACTACGCAGTGCACAAAATTCTCAGTTTGCTACGCACTGTGAATACACACACTTAATCAAATGATTTATGAATGTAGAATAACACAATGCTATTGTAGTGTACCTTTTCTCTACCGAGGTTTTCGAACCTCTCAGTTACCATTCTATACATGGAAATTATACATAATTCGTACAGACATTATAAGCACATGCATTTAAACAATTAGACACACTTAAATCTCAGAGTAAAATATATAAGTTACTGCTACAATTAAACAAGCCATAGAATTCAACAGTAATTCATTTACATAGCGGAAAACATGATAACATATCCAGAAGAGTCATGCAAATGTGATAAAACATAGTCAGATACTTATCTGTTGATAGTGAAGAAATCCACCAACCAAATGCAGGCCTCCCACGAACCTCCCAGCCGTAGACCGCACTGCTCCT
>ML780632.1:305513-339486 GCA_009831015.1 Picea engelmannii
TTTCCTTCTTCATACCTGGCCAAAAATAATGGCTTTTGACTGCTGCCACAGTCTTCTGATATCCAGGATGTCCAGCATAAACCATGTTATGCATCTCCTTTAGAATTGCCAGCTTCAACTCTTGGTCATTGGGTACATACACTGTGTTTTTATACATAAGTAGACCCTCAGTTCCTAAGGTATAACCTTCCTCGGTCTGTGGTCTCTCATGCTGTTGTAGCTTTGCTACAAGTCTTTTGTACTGCAAATCAGCACTTGCAGCCTCCACAATTATGTCTTTCAACTCAGTTTTGTACATGCTAATGGTTGTAGCATGTAATTCATACACTTTTTTGTTGAGTGCATCAGCCACTTTATTGTCTTTCCCTTTGATATTCCTGATATCAAAGTCATATTCGCACAGAAATTCCAGCCATCTAATTTGCCTGGCATTTAGGGTTGGCTGATCAAATAAATACTTCAGACCATTGTGGTCTATTCTTAATTTGAATTTCTTGCCCATGAGGTAATGTCTCCATTTCCTCAATGCATGGACAACTGCTTCCAACTCTAAATCATGAGTGGAATAATTATTTTCATGCTCTTTCAACTTTCGGGATTCATAACAAATTACAGATCCCTCTTGGCTGAGAACTCCTCCCAGCCCTTCCTTACACACATCCGTGCACACTACATAATCCTTACTTGGATCAGCAATCTTTAGGATTGGAGCACTAGTGAGCAGCTGCTTCAATTGTTGGAAGCTTCTCTCACATTGTTCAGTCCACTGGAACTTCTTCTCCTTCCTTTGCAAGGAAGTGATAGCATGAGCTATCCTTGAAAATCCGGCTATGAACCTCCTATAATAACCTGCCAGACCCATAAAGGATCTAACTTCTGTCACATTTCTTGGCGCTGGCCACTATTGAATGGCCTGTACCTTCTCAGGATCCACAACGATCCCCTCTTCAGAAATAATGTGTCCCAGATAATAGATCTGCTTTTGGTAAAATGAGCACTTGCTCAGTTTTGTGTAAAGATGGTGTTCTCTCAACACCTGCAACACCATTCTAATATGTTGTTCGTGTTCTTCCTCTATCTTGGAGTACACCAAGATATCGTCCAAGAATACTATGACGAACTTGTCCAAATAATTTCTGAACACTCCATTCATTAAGCACATGAAGACAACAGGCGCGTTGGATAGTCCAAACGGCACCACTGTAAATTCATAATGACCGTACCTTGTTCTAAAGGCGGTCTTGCTGATGTCTTCATATTTTATCCTCACTTGATGATATCCAGATCGAAGATCTATTTTCGAAAATACTTTCTCATCCTTCAACTGATCAAAAAGATCATCAATCCTTGGCAGAGGATATTTGTTCTTGACAGTGACTTTATTCAACTCCCGAAATTCAATGCACAGCCTCAACGTCCCATCTTTCTTCTTCACGAATAGTACTGGGGCTCCCCGCGGTGACACACTGGGATGAATGTACTCTTTCTTTAGTAGCTCTTCGAGTTGTAGTTGCAACTCTTTCAGCTCTGGTGTGCTCATTCTATAAGGAGCCTGTGAAATTGGAGTTGCTCCCGCCATCAGATTTATAGAAAAATCGATGTCCCTCTTCGGAGGTAGTCCAGGCACCTCCTGAAACACGTACTCAAACTCTTTGAGCACCCTATGGTCTTCCATATTCGAGACCATATTTTGGAATACTTCTTCCACCCGGGATGCAAATAATTGACAGCGTTTCCGGTAACATTTCTTCAGCTGTATGGCTGAGATTTCTCTAACAGCCACAGCTCTGGGAATTCCTTGAACTGTTACCTGATTTCCCTCTTCGTCCAGACATGTGAATCTCTTGTTATGACAATCTATAAGGGCATGGTGCTGGTCCAACCAGTCCATCCCAATTAAGCAATCATATGAACCTAAAGGCACAATGTTCAATTCAGCTTTAGTGCTCATTTCTTTCATGTCCACTGAGCAGGACTTAACCAATTCAGTGACCTTCCTCTTGGTCCCTGTGGCTAACTGTACTAACCAAGACTTCTCATGTTTGCTTCTCGTTAGATGCAAACTTTCCACCACTCTAGCATCTACATAACTATGGCTAGCCCCTAAATCAATTAAAATAACAAGTGGTCGGTTGTTGATCATACCTTCCACTTCAATCATGTGTGATTGAAATTCTGCTTGCTTGTTGTCCAGGGCTGCGTAGATCCTCGGAATTCTACTGTCCATATCCTCCACTGTTTCATCTTGCTGAACAGTATGGATAGTTCTTGCTTTGTCTTTCCTATGGGGGCAGTCTCTGTACCTATGATTCCCTTTACAGCCCCAACACTCCATGGGTGGAGGTCTTGGCATCTGCTCACTCCCTTCAACTTTCCTGGGCTCTTTAAAAGATGACTGTCCCCAGGGACTATTTATGAAAAAGGAAGGCTTGCTTCCCTTCTTCCTCTGTTCTTTCCTAAACCTCTTCTGGTCATCCCAAGCCTTCCGAAAGGTAGGCTTTTCCCTTTGCTGTTCATATAGGCATTTCTCCCTTCTTATGGTTTCTTCCATGGTCTTAGGATCATCATATTGAATCTTGTCACCAATGGAAGATGGCAATCCACTCAGATACCTTTGAATCTTCACATCCTCATCTTTGATGAATGGAACATACCTCAGTAGTTCCAGAAAACTTCATTCATACTCATCAATAGTCATCTACCCAACTTGAGTTCGAAGAACTCCTTCATCTTTCTGTCATAGTATCTTTTAGTCAAATATTTCTTCTCGAAATACCTCTTAAATTCCTTCCACGTGACCTCTTTCTCTCTGATGTGCTGCACCTGCACAAACTGATCCCACCATATGGATGCTTTTCCTTTCAGTTGGTACATTGCAATTCTTCCTTCTGCATGGGCGGAATAATTTTGCAGTTGGAAGTATTTCTTCATGCAAAGCAACCATGTCTCGGCATCTTCATCCTTCTTATGTTCTCCATCGAATGTTGGAGGTTTAATCTTGTTCATTTCTCCTTTTAATTCCTCCCTTCCAGATTTTCGATGTTTTCTGGTAGGTGATGGGCTTGAAATACTGTGTGTATTACTGTCAGAACGTCTTTGGGAGCGACTAAGATGTCGGCTACCACTCTTTGACCTACTTCTTCTCCCATGGGTTTTGCAACTCTCTGTCGTACCTGAGTCTCTTCCCTTCTCAAGTTTCTTCTCTATTCTTTCCAGACTCTTCAAAAATTTTAAGTTTAATGCACCCTGTCGGTCCTTGACTTTCATGAGCTTTCGGTTATCATCTCGGCGAGCCTTGGCCTCTCTTTGCAATCCTTCAAGGATTTTCATTATGTGTTCTTCCTTATCCTTCTCTTTTCCATGCCCATTGGAGTTCGATCCTTCGACTCCCAGGTTATCATCCTTTCCTTCATGTTCATCTTCTATTTTAGGGGTAAACTGCACTTTTCCCCACTCCATATTCGGCGTTGATTAAATGGGATTCTGGCCTTCGTTGAACTCTGCACACGCACTCTGTGCAATTAAATTTGAAATTTGTCAGGCCATTAAACCTTCGCGAGCAATCCACAACATTTATAACTAATACGAACAAGAACGAAGGACATTTCAACTTCACAAGGTTTTCTGAGCTCTGTCTGGCTTTGTGTTTTTCGGATGTCCGAAACTTCAATTTCCGATATTTCGGGACATTCGGGACCTTGTGTTTTGGTACCCAGGATTTTGGGCTTTCGGAACTTCCATCTTCTCGGCGTTTTGGGACTTCAAGTTTCGGGGTTTCGGCCCACGAGGCTTTCAGACTCGCTTTGTTCTCCAAACCCCGACTTCCGAAATTCCTACTCACTCTACCCTACGGGTTCACAGCACAGTTGTCGCCCACTACCATGGTGGCACGTGGCAAGTTCATGAGGTTCCACGTCGCTTTCAACGACGTCATTGGGGTCCCACCTTTCTTGCTTCTCTTCTCATCCTCATTGGCACGCGGTACAACTCCACGTGTCCACGTGGCACAGTTCCCAATTGAGGTTTCGGGTATCGGGGTTTCGTGATCCCCGACGACATGAGTTCCTGTCCTCACGAGCTCCCGATCCCCGATTTGCCGATGCGCCTTTTTTCCTTAACCCCCCGGCTATGCCGAGGTCCATGTGACCTCTACCTCGTGACCATAATCAAACCGCTCATCGGGGTTTCGGGGTTTGCGGTGTCGAGCTACACATGTACTCAGAACTCCCAATCCTCCGATGTGCTTTGGTCCTCCAAGCCAAGCCCTGGCCAATGTGACCACAATTTCCCGGGACCGTAGTCCTACCTCCTGTTGGGGCTACGGGGTTTACGATGTCGTAAAACACTCTACCCCAAGACTCACGATCCTCCGACTCCCGACGCGTTCCTTTACGCGTTAGCCCCTACTATGGGCTCTACACCATGTGACCACTGACTCGTGACCCCGACCTTTTTCCCTTATCGGGGTTCAGGGTTTCGTGAATCGAAATGTGTGAAAACTCTTTACAACGGAATCCTCGATTTCCCGATGAGCTTTGACCTCCGTTCAGCTGACAACTGGCTCCCGCACTATGGTGCTTCTCTCAGTCCCACTATGACTGACAGTTGTTCTCCATCGATCGGGGTTTCGCGGGTCGCAATTTCGAAGTGCACGAGTCACTTGTCACCGGGATCCCCGATATCCCGATGAACTCCAACCTCCGACAGATTTGGCTCTTTGTCGGGATTTCTCCGATGGCGCAGATCTCTGCCACGTGTCCTCAAAATGAACGATCCCAATCTTGTCGGTAAATCGTGGATCGCGATTCTGAGTGACAAGAGTTCTGTGTACTTGATAACTCTGATACGTCGATTTCGCGATGCACCAAAGTGTCGACGGGCGCTCGATCTCCGCCACGTGTCTCTCTCCAACGGACGGCTCTAGATCTCGTCGGATCTTTCGCCCCTAGTTTCTGAGGTTTAACCTTCAGACACCTCCCGGCAGACCCAATGGCTGTCGGGTTTTCCGGCCAAGATCTGACACCTCAACTGTTCCCAACAGTTTAGAATTTTGCATATCACGATTTCCACACCCCTCTGCCATTTCCAAAGGAATTTTAATCCTTACGCACATTTTTCCAGATCCGACGGTCACGAGGGCTCGCCTTCCCTCCCGAACGGATCCTAAGGTTCTAACACCATTGGTGTAGAGACCTGTCTCCCTGTGGTCGTAGACCACATCGGTTGCGGTTTCATAGCACTGTTATACCTCCTGAGCTTAATAAAAACTCGTCAAGTGTCTCCTTGACGCTTTGGAGCAAACCAGGGTCCGGAATTGGTCCTCCTGACTCAATTTAACTTCGCATTCTCAATCCAAAGACCGCTCCACTGGCCCATCTAGGCTCAGTGTCGAAACCTTGGCTCTGATACCAATTTGTAGTGTACCTTTTCTCTACCAAGGTTTTCGAACCTCTCAGTTACCATTCTATACATGGAATTTTTACATAATTCGTATAGACATTATAAGCATATGCATTTAAACAATTAGACACACTTAAATCCCAGAGTAAAATATATAAGTTACTGCTACAATTAAACAAGCCATAGCATTCAACAGTAATTCATTTACACAGCGGAAAACATGATAACATATCCAGAAGAGTCATGCAAATGTGATAAAACATAGTCAGATACTTATCTGTTGATAGTGAAGAAATCCACCAACCAAATGCAGGCCTCCCACGAACCTCCCAGCCGTAGACCGCACTGCTCCTCAAATCAACAGTGGGTCACCCCCGAGCTGGGACTGAGCTCCACCCCAGGGCAAGGAATCCAGACTCAGGCTGAGGTTACAGGGAATTCAGTCATACACAACCACCAGGAAGAAAACTCTCCCAGGAATTTCCCTCGCTCACTGCCCACAGACCCTCATTCCCCACATGCCTGTTCCACCCCAGGAGAGTGAACCTTCTCTGTCACCTGGACAGTCCTTCGGTTGCCAGTCTCCCTTACCTTGGGTTACAGGAACAGACCGGACTGGAAGTCTCCAGGCTCTATGGCAGCTACAGGATTCCTTCCAGGAGTTCTCTCCTCCCTCTGCGCACTCTCTCACCTGGAGGAGTCGCTCACAAGCCAACAAGCCTCACACAATCCAATACTGCGTGGTCACAACAACCCACGGGGAAAACAGACACGAGCTATCCAGCAGGTTTAACAATGGCGGATGGTCTCACGGATTGGCTCCACACATAGGCTCGGCGCTCAGACAGAGGAGGTTTCGGCCTTTCAGAATTCAACACACACAGAGGCTATTCCCGAAATTAACACAAACTATTTAATTTCCCGTTCCAGAATAGAGGAATACATCAGTTTCCTCAGAGCCAGATACAGGCTTCCTCGAACTGGTTTGGCGATGGCAGATGGGTCTCACGGTCACGACTTCGGGACAGAGAGGTACGAATTATTCAGAACAATCACAGTCTTTCCAGCTCTTAGGGATGCACCAGGTATTCTTTGTAGAGGTCGAGTTAATCGTACTGCTCAGAGCCTGTACACGCTCAAGCAGTTGGGTGGAATGGAGGAGGAATCCCCCTCACGACTCATCTTGGTCGTTTTATCTGCATGCACCAAGGTTGACACTTTTCACCCTTGGAACTGCATGCGTTCCATCAGCCTGCATCCCTTTTGCACGCTTTCTCTTTCCAAAACTTAGGATAAACAGAAATGCACATGTCTCTTTTTGAAATAATATTAAAATATTATTTCCCAAGCTTAAGCCCCCTAGGCTCAACACTTAGCCCCTTTCCCACCTTCCATCCCCTAGTTTCTTTCCCCCTCTGTGGACGCTCAGTCCCCCTTCACTCATTCATCGTGGTTGGTCTGCACCTGGCGGTGTTTATATTTTATTAAATATTCTGCATACATACAAGTACAACAACATGCTTCTGGCCTTCAAACACTTAGGCTTCGTTGCCTAACAACCACATAAGCCTTCCATCTTATACAAAACTTGGCTCATCAGCCTATAGAACACATTTACAATTCATTGCATATATCATGATCTATAACGGGGCTCAGCCTTGGGGACACTACAACTATGCTTAGAACATAAATGCGGAAATAAGACACAAACTTGTCAATACACAAAATGCTTGATATTAATGAACTTCGACGCAGTGTGCGCGATTATAGAATACAATACTAAGATGAATTTCGACTCCAATGACTTCTTCTACTGAATTTATAGACGCAGAACTTGTGCTTAGACTTCTTTAAATCCTTAGCTGCTGCTAGTTCCCGACTATTCTTTCTACCTCTCTTTTGTTTGCTACATCAATTGCTTCTTTTTAGTATCATAATCTTACTAATTAAAGACTTTGACTTATATGGACTCCGACTGAGACTTCCTACAAAAGTTAAGACCGACTCAACATTAAATACTACCATTATTACGAGTTACTCTCTCCAACTACCTATCATAACTCGAGAAGATAGAGTTCGACTTCATTTATAACTTCATCGTTGGTCAACTCAATTTTGAGTAATCGTGTGACTTTGCAGTTACAGACTGTCGAACTGTCTGATTGAACATTCAGCTAGTCACAGATTGACTAACATAAAAATCAACAGAGAAGTAAATATCTCACCGAATTTTAATTACTATTTCCAACATATGGATGGTGCCTTCCTCTTTTGAATTTTTAGTTTTTGTCTTCTATTATAGGAATCTCGTCCATGTTTGAAATTAAGCTTATTTTCTTAGAGTCGTTTGTAAGAATCTAAGGCGCTGCCCTAATCTCCTCGATAATAATTCACGGTTATAACATTTCTCTCGTTATAAATAAAAACGATCAAAAATAAGTTTTTCCTTAACATTGTCACTGTTGAAACTTCCCTATGAATAATCACCTTAATAACCATTCCGACTTCATCAGAGATGTCCAGAATGAAACGTTTTGGTGTTCATCCTGAGCACGAACATTGCATTTGGTTCTCTTTCTCTTCGGTGAAGTTGCGTGAATCTTTCAGGATGACTCGGCTTCTTTTGGCATGGATAAATCGACTTCTTCGGTCATGGATACACAACCAAGAGTGTTAGCTCGACATCTGTGCGTGGAAGGCAGTGATTTGGCAAAACATTTCTCCAGTGAGGATGTTTATGTCTGTTTGGATCGGTTATCTGCATTATTATGTACATGAGTGCGTGTGAGTTGCATGAATCTCTCTACAAAAGAGAATATCACTAAATGGATCAGAGTTAGTTATAAATGGATTCCATTAAATATTTTATTATTATGAATTACAATTATTGGTATGAGGGTGAGGGTGAGGGTGAGGGTGGAGAATAGTAGGGAAAACATATTATGAGGATGAGGGTGAGAGTGGAGAATAGTAGGAAAAACATATTATGAGCATCCGATCCTCATAATATGTTTTCCCTATTATTCGACCCACCCTCACCCTCATAATGTCTTCTTCTCGTTTTCTTCACAATTGTAACATCAAGAAATTGAATGTATAATGCACACTCTAATTTCCTCACAGTTGCAACATTCAAAGATAAATGCAAAATGTAGATATGTGAATATTCAAATTAGATCTTCTAGATTGTTCTAGGTATACCAAATTAGATCTCTTAGAGTGTCTTTGGGTATATTGAAATTACAACTCAATTTTAAATATTTGTGACAATACCAATCTTTCTCATCTTAATGCTTATCCTAATGCTACTCAAGCATTAGCAACAATAGTTTAAAGAAATCTAAGTAATCTCTTACCTTTCTTAAATCATTAGTAACAATAGTTTAAAGAAATCTAAGTAATCTCTTACCTATCTTAAAATTATACATCAATTTTTATCTCTTTTTAGTTCAACATAAAGGAAATGTGTAAAATAATATATAAAATATAATAAAGAAAAATATAATTTTGTAATTTTTTTAAAAATCATATTTGTAAGTATTTAAAGTATAATATATAAAAACAAATATATAGATACATTTTGCATTCACAAAATTATTAATATGTATTCTCCTTATAAAGATAAAATTCTATATTAATAATGTAAATTTAATTTATTCTCCTTTATAAAATAATTTTGGATCTTTCAAATTTTTTTTGAGTGTCTTCAATTTTTTTTATTTTTAGAAAGATTAAATTTTATAATAATAATGTAAATATAATTTATTGTCGTTTATAAAATATTTCTGTATCCTTCAATTTTTTTTTGAGTCTTTTCAATTTCTTACTATTTTTAGAAAAGGGTGTCATAATAACATGAAATATTTATTTTTAGAAAGAAATAATTTTTTTTTTTCAATTTTATGAAAAAAATAAAATTCCTCCTAAAAGGTATTAATCTTTTAAGAGGAAATTTTGATTTCCATTTCTTCTACTTTAACTTTTAAAAAAATTCTATCTTTTTGGTCTTGATTTGGTTCATTTGTTTTAGGATGACATATGGTGTACTTAAATGATGTGTTTTCATAATCAAGACCTATATATATTTAAAATTCTTCCATATTGGAATCATTTTGTCCAAAAAAAAATTCTTACTAAAGTCTAACTCAACACATATATGTGAACAAGTACATAAACCAATTGCATCTCTTTTTAAATATATGATTTTATGTAATCACCCAAAGCATTCTCAATATTCTCAAAAAATAATAAATACCAAAAATGTAATGGCAAATTGGGAAGATGATGGCGTTATAGTAAGTGAAATAGTGTTAGAATCATTTCTTATTTCTCCAAAACTAGGACCCTCTAAAAAAACATGTTAATAATCAACACGATCTTACAATTTTTTGTCCAAATCAAATGAATCTAATGAAATGATGTTAATGTAGGGGTCCATACCCAAAAATGATGTTAATGTGGGAGGTCGATACCCATTAAATTTGCTAATAATTGTGTGGGACTAATGGTTAAGAACATGTACTTCCTCCTAAAAGGTCACAAGTTCAAATCTAGAGTATTTTATATTTATATAATTTGAGTGGGCCTAATAGTTTAAAAAATGTGTTTCTTATTTAATATGTATTTATTAAATTAATTTTGCATATTTACCTATATAGACCATTAGTAATTAAATTAATTCCTAGATGTTAGAGATCAAAAGTCCGTTATGGTATACAAAGAGTGAGTAAGAATACGTTGTAATCAAACTCTGCTTCATGTATTCAACATTGTTATTTAAAATATTTTAAGTACGTAATATTTGTTAATGTGTGTGTAGTGTTGTCCTACTTTATCATAGATAGGGAGTAGTTGATTGGACCTTCGGTATGTGGACGTGTCTTGTAAAAAAATAGTTCTTCACGTGTAAATGAAATTTTGTGTTTTCGGGAGCATTATCAAATGTAATGTCATATTCTATGTGCTAAAGATGAAATGATGTTCCTTCAAATGTTAGAATTAGAATTATTCAGCTAGACATGCATGATGTAAAATTCATGGGTGAATTTAAATATGTGATGATAAGAATAGCTTCAAATCCTCATGTCTATTAACATATTGGCATTGTTGTTGTTAACAGTCCTTAAGCTTATGATTTGTTTCTAAGAAGAGATTAGTAACAAAGGTTTTAAGGTTATTTTGTCATTGATTGATCATGGGTGAATTTAATTATGTGATGATAAGAATAGCTTCAAATCCTCATGTCTATTAACATATTGGCATTGTTGTTGTTAACTTTCCTTAAGCTTATGATTTGTTTTTGAGAAGAGATTAGTAACAAAGGTTTTAAGGTTATTTTGTTATTGATTGATTTCATTTTTGTCGTTTCCGTGGAAGGAAAGGATGAATTAAATCAGGGAAGACAGGGAAACCCACATGATTACAATGTTGGAAGTTTAGAATGAACCAATCAACTTATCTCATTAAATTTTGGTCAATTATCTTTTGGAAACTCATTTTGGGTGCTATAAAGATTACTAATCACCATCTGAATCAAACATATAGTCTGAACTCCTTCATTTCACTCGGACTATTGCTAAGGACTATATAGCAGTATAGTTAGCTAATACTAATTCACATGATGTAGATGTATACACTAACATTTGGATTTTTTTCTTTGATGGTTTCGGGTCATAAGAAGAAGTTGAGGAAAGTTTCATTTCCATTGATCCACATCAATGAAAGACTATGATTTCTAGCCAATTTGAGTTCATGTGCGCTAACACTTGGAAATAATGGAGAAAGCACTAGTTATAAGCTTCAGTTGTGAGAGCTTCAGTTGTGAGAGTCAGTTGTAGGCGTGTTAAGATTCAGTTCTTAGTTAAGAGTCTAGTTGTCTTTGGTTTGCATGTAACTGACTCGGAAGAGTCTTTTCCTATATAAGGATGTAATCCATCTTCATTGAATTATACAGAAGTGAGCGTAGCCTCACTGTGTTTGTTTGCATGGTTTATTTTATCTTGGTATCAGAGCGTGTAGTGTAAGCTTGGGAGCAAGCGTGAAGGTTGAAGTGCAAATCGTGAAGAGGTCGCGTGGGTTCTTGTCGTCGAAGCCTACACCATTATTAACTTCTCGTTCCCATTGTGGACTGGAATCAGTGTAGCCTGAGGTTAATTTGTGAGGGAGATCGGATCTCCAAGCTGCCATATCTGTGCGTCCCCAGTAGTTCCATATTTGCATGCATTGTGATTTACCCACGAGTGGTGGCTGCATTCAAAGCGTAAGCCTGAGTGTAAGTTATTTGTTTTTCACATGCGAGTTTCTTTTTATATCTGGAGCATGAGCGAATGTGCTAATCGTGAGGTTGTTGGTGCGTGAGAAAAGTTTTCATGCGTGGTGAGAGAGCTTGCATGCATAAGTGCCTTTTAGTTTTTTGAGCATTTAAAGTGCATTCAAAATTTATACATGGTGGTGGTGAGTTTTGAATAAGAAGTTTTTTCTTATACATGCAAATAAGAAAAAGGGAGTTATTCATTTTTTATTATTATTAAAAGTGGATAAAGCATATGCATGTAGAGTTTAAAACTTTATATGGACTATAAAGAAGTTAATTAAGGAGGGTAAGAGATTTAAGAAATTGTGAAGTGGTTTTTTATTCAAAGTGGGCTTTATTTTGAAGTATAAGTGGATATTAAAGTTTATTCAAGAGAATATTATTTGTGATATTTTGTGTGTGAAAGTTGAGAGCCAAGATTGATTCGGATCAGTGGTATCCGAAGGCAGAGCGATAAAAAGGTGCATATACTTGGTGATTTACTTGCAGAGACTAAATTGAAGTGATGACGAATCCTCTGGCAGAGACCTACCTCAACGAAGCCAACAAGTTAGATGGCTCGAACTTCATTAACTGGAAATTCAAGATGCAGACGCTCATGGAGGGCTATGGTGTCTGGAACATTGCGAATGTAACTGAACTGAAACCAGATGCGGCTGCAAGTGCGACAGCAACACAGATCCAAGACTGGGAGAAGCGCGAAAACAAGGCAAAGGTATTGTTGCGCATGTCATTTAAAGATAGCATAATTCCACATATTAGAGATGCTACAACTTCTACTGAAACATGGACAGCTCTTAAAGCATTGTATGAAACTAGCAACACAAATCGCATTTTGTTCCTGAAAACTAAATTGCTAGGAATTAAGATGGATGGAAATGAATTTGTTAGTTCATTTTTGGGTCGCATTAAAGAGGTGAAAGACAAGCTAGTAAATATAGGGGAAACTATTTCCAACATTGATCTAGTGACTATTACCTTAAATGGTATGCTAGAAGATTATCATATGTTCATAACAAGTCTTGCAGCAAGGGAGAAACCTCCCACATTTGAAGAACTGAAAGGTATTTTGTTGCAAGAGGAAGAGAGGCGCGAGAATCTGAAGCCTCCGAGTAAATATTTGGCACTGTGGTCAAATAATAGATCTGCGAGAGGGAGATCAGGAGTAAGAGACAGAGGAGGAAGTTCATGGCAGAGAGGCAGTTCATCGCAGAGAAGACAATCTCCAAATCAAGGTATGCAATCTGACAGGAATGAGTCTAAGAGTTATTTTTATTGTGGTCAACCTGGACATATGGTTAAAGACTATCATAAGAAGAAAAGTGATGAGGCTAGGAATAAACCTAGAACACATTCAGGTCATTATGTAGAAAAATCTTCAAATCAAGATCACAGATTATTTATTGCTAG
This sequence comes from Picea engelmannii, assembly GCA_009831015.1. NCBI lineage: Eukaryota > Viridiplantae > Streptophyta > Pinopsida > Pinales > Pinaceae > Picea > Picea engelmannii. Next base: position 318,637 of record ML780632.1, read on the forward strand.
TGATGATATTGATGAACCCTCGAATTTTGACTCACGGGATCTTAGGTTGTTTGTGTCTAACGCTGCTTTATCTGCTGAAATGGATGATTATGATGCCTGGTTTGTGGATTCTGGAGCATCAGTACATATGACTTGTAATAGAAATTGGTATGCTAATTTCAAAGAAACACAAAATGGTGCCAGCATATATCTTGGAGATGACCGCGCTCATCAGATCAAGGGATATGGAGACATTCCTATAACATTGTCAAATGGTATTGTTCGTAACATTCGCAATGTGGTGTATGTGCTAGGAATAAAGAAAAATTTGATCTCTGTGTCCACCATTATAGATCATAACTTGAAGGTTGAATTCTTCAAGAATTATTGCATAATGAAGGATCTGCTAGACCACTTCCGAATTGTTGCAACGGGAGTAAGAGTAGGAGGTCTATACAAACTTGATGTTACCAGCAAAGCACATCATGCACTGACTTCTGCCACTATGCCAATAGAGATTCTTTGGCATCAAAGGTATGGACACATCAATCATCCTGATTTATTGTTATTACAGAAAAAGAATATGGTTGAAGGACTTCCCATGTTAAAGAATGAGAAGGTTTCTTGTGATGGATGTGCATTAGGAAAGATGCACATAGATGAATTCCCCTCTAATCCTGATAAGAAAAAGAGAGATGTGTTAGATCTTGTGCATACTGATGTTTGTGGGCCTATGCAAACTCGGTCTTTAGGCAGTGCATTTTACTTTATGTTATTTATTGATGATTGCACAAGATGCACATGGGTTTACTTCCTTAGACGAAAAAGTGATGTTTTCGAGTACTTTAAGGAATTCAGAACCATGGTGGAAAAGCAGACAGGAAAATCCATCAAAATCCTCCGTTCAAATCAAGGGGGAGAGTATAAATCAGGGGACTTCAACAAATATTGCAAAGAGAATGGAATAGTATAGCAGTTTACAGTACATCACACTCCATAGCAAAATAGAGTCGCCGAAAGGAAAAACAGAACTCTGGTCGAGTGTGCACGCAGTATGATGAAAGATAAAAATATCTCAAATGCATTTTGGGCTGAAGCCATAAATACTGCAGTTTATTTAAAGAATAGAATTCCAACAAGGTGTCTTGATAGTGTTACTCCTTTCGAAGCCTTGTATGGTTCCAAACCTATAGTTAATAATTTGAAAGTATTTGGGTGTAAATGTTTTGCACATATTCTAAAGGAGAATAGGAGGAAAGTGGATGCTAAAGCCACTAAATGTATTTTCATTGGGTAGTGTTCCGAATTAAAGCATACAAACTGTTTGATCCTGCTACTCACAAAATATTTGCAAGTAGAGATGTACTTTTCCATGAGCAGGAAGCAGGAAATCATGACGACAACAGTCATGAGGAATGGCAGAGACTTCTTGATGAAGGATTTAAATAAGAGCAACAGCAACAACAACAACCCACACAGCAATAGCCATCCCCGCAGTGACAGAAACAACCATCCTCGCAGCGACAGCAGCAGCAGCAGCAAGAACGACTCAGTGATATGGACAATTCCAGCAGTCACAATTCACCTACAGGTGAAGACAGATCTTCACAAAGTGGGGAGGAAGATAATCAATTGAGAAGGTCTTCAAGACAGATTCGACTTCTTGAGAGGTATAAAGACTATTCCCTAATGAGTATCATTTCAAATGTCATAGAACCCATGAATTTTGATGAAGCTAATGAACATGATGAATGGCGAAATGCAATGGAGGAAGAATATGAATCTATAATGAAAAACAATACTTGGGAATTGACTGAATTGACTAAACATAAGAAGCCCATTGGATGCAAATGGATATACAAACACAAGTTTAAATCAGATGGTAGTATAGATAAGTATAAGGCTAGACTGGTTGCAAAGGGGTATTCACAAACAAAAGGTATTGATTATGCTGAAACATTTGCACCAGTAGCTAAATTGAATACTATCAGAATGTTAATCGCTTTAGCTACAAAGTATCATTAGAAGTTGCATCAGTTAGATGTTAAATCTGCATTTTTGAATGGTGAGTTAAAGGAAGAGGTTTACCTTACTCAACCTGAAAGGTTTGTTGAAAAGGGGCAAGAACACTTAGTGTGTATGTTAAAGAAAGCGTTGTATGGACTAAAACAGGCACCTAGGTCATGGTATGAGAAGATAGACTCTTTCTTTCTTCAACAAGGTTTTATGAGGAGAAAAAGTGATCCAAATATGTATACCGAATTTGATGAACAGGGGTATATAGTATTGATTTCATTATATGTTGATGATTTAATAATTACAGGAAATGCGGAGAAGTTAATTGATGAAATCAAGGAGCAGTTATCAAAGGTATTTGAAATGAAAGATCTTGGTGAGTTACATTACTGCCTAGGTCTTGAAGTTTGGAGAAATGCAGGCCAAACTTTTGTTTTTCAGAGTAAGTATATCAGAGAAATACTTAAGAGATTTAAGATGGATCAGTGTAAGTCTTCTATTGTTCCCATGCAACATAATGTGAAATTATCTTGTGATGATGGTTCGAAGGAGGTGAATGGCACTGCGTATAGACAGATGGTGGGTAGTCTGAATTATCTCACCACAACCAGACCGGATATTTCATATTCTGTGAGTGTGTTAAGTCAGTTCATGGCGAAACCTCATGAAATCCATTGGAATGCAGCAAAGGCAGTACTCAGGTATCTAAAAGGTACACTTGATTATGGTATTAAGTGTACTGATGCATCTAATGTTGAGTTGAAAGGTTACTCAGATTCTGATTGGGCTGGCAATCTGGATGATCGAAGATCAACCACTGGATATGCGTTCAGCATTGGATCCGGGGTTGTTTCATGGAGCAGTAAAAATCAGCCTACTGTATCTTTGTCTTCTACTGAAGCAAGATATAAAGCCTTGTGTGCAGCAACTTGTGAAGTTGTTTGGTTAAGAAGACTTCTTCAAGATGTTGGAGAAGAATGAAAGGAACCTACAATGATCAGATGTGACAATCAAAGTTCAATCAATATTGCGAAGAATCCGATTTTTCATGCAAGGACAAAGCATGTTGAATCTCAGTATCATTTTGTTCGAGAAAAGTTGCAGTCAAATGAAATAACTCTTGTGTATTGTAATAATAGTGAAAATGTTGTTGATATTTTCACTAAGCCTATTGGAAAGATTAAGTTTGAACTGTTTAGGGAGATGTTAGGTGTAGAAGTCAGTCCATTCTCCATTAAGGGGGAGACTTGGAAATAATGGAGAAAGCACCAGCTGTAAGAACCAGTTATAAGCTTCAGTTGTGAAAGTCAGTTGTAGGCATGTTAAGAGTCAGTTCTTAGTTAAGAGTCTAGTTGTCTTTGGTTTTCATGTAACCGACTCAGGAGAGTCTTTTCCTATATAAGGATGTAATTCGTCTTCATTGAATTATATAGAAGTGAGCGTAGCCTCACCGTGTTTGTTTGCATGGTTTATTTTATCTCTAACAACATAGTTAAGTACGGGGCATTGATTCAAGGCTTAAGGAAAGTCATTGACCTGAACATGAACTGATAAAAAGTTTCTGGTGACTTAGAAATCATTGTTAGACAAGTAAAAAAATACATACATTATATGTCCCCTCACTTAAAAGGTTATCAACAATAGGTCTGGAAGTTTATTGACCATTTCAATGCATTTAATATCACTAATGTTCATCATCCAAAGAATGTTGTTGTCGATACTTTAACTAATGTCGCTTCGAGAGTGTCCCCTATGAATAATGGTTTCTTTATTGAGTTTATTTTCATGCCCTCAATGCTAGACAATATCACCACCTACAGGGTACTCAACAATGATAAAAAAATAGTTAACTTCCTTACCAATGCATTGACCTTCAAGGACGCCACCATAGATGATGAGGAACATGAAAGGAATATGTAGAACTAAAAAAACACCTTGGATATATTCAAAGGTATACTAGTACCTAAAGGGGTTATGAATCTTAAAAAAAAAATAAAGAAAAACCGCAAACAACATTTTAATCAATAGCTAATGTGAAAGTTGAATAATTATTCCATTAGTCATGAGTTAGTCAACCTAGGTACGCAAGAAAACCCCAAACACATCAACTTGGGAACATGTTGTTCAAAAGTCGAAAAACATGCCTATATCCAACTGTTTACAAAATACAAGGATGTATTTACATGGACATATGAGGATTTGCAGATGTATCACATGAAATATTACAACACATCATTCCTCTAAAAGAAAATGGAAAGCATTTTCAACAAAAACTACATAAAATTCATCCAACTTTAGAACCACTAATATAGAAGGAGCTGAAGAAACTTTTGGATGCCAAGAATTTTTAAAGTTCATCATTCAACGCAGGTGGCTAATCTAGTACCTATCAAAAAAATATTTGGGGAAATCAAACTATGTGTGGATTTCCAGAATTTAAGTCAAGTGTATGACAAGGATAACTACCTTGTCCCTTTAATGGAACAAATCCTACAATTCCTTTATAGTTATGAGATGTTTTCATTTCTAGACAGGTTTTCTCGCTACAATCAAATTTTGGTAGCCAAATTTGATCTATTAAGAACCACCTTACATACAAAGTGGGGAATGTATGCATACTAAATGATGCATTTTGGATTGATAAACATAGGTGTGATATTTTGATGTCTGATGGATATAGAATTCAAAGGATTGATCAGTCATAGTGTTGTGGTCTACCTCAATGATGTTTCTCTCTATTCCAAAAATAGGTTTGATCATCTTCATCACCTGAAGGAGATTTTTGAAAGATGTTGGAAATATGGTATATCTTTAAATCCCAAGATAACCATCTTTGTTGTTTCAGAAGGAAAAATTCTTAAGAAGATCATCTCAAAGGATGAGATTCCTATGGATCCAAAATGGAACAAATCCATAATGTGGATTCCCATTCCCAACAACAAGAAGTCTATGCAGTGTTGTTTTGGAAAGATAAATTGTGTGCGCATATCCGTAGATTACTTCAATGAAATTTTCAAACCCCTTCAACAAATGATAGAAAAATGACTTGCAATTCAAATGGAATTTTGTTGAAAAGGAGGCTCATATGTCAACATCTGTGAATCTTGACCTATGAGGCTCTCAAGATCCTGTGAGTTGTCATCTTATTAGAAAAAAATCCTCCAATAGGTCTATCATGTGAATATGTAAGGACTTTATTAGTATCATGTTCTTAAGACATTTGATAAATACACCATAGTTTTTCCTAAACAAAATTGCATTCATAAGTTGGTATTGTGATGATCAAAGGCTTAGTGTTCTCTTCTTCCTAGAATTCATATCACTAGGAGGAGTGCCATGTTGCATATATTTCTTTTGGTCATTATCTCGAGAATGTGTCTGAGAAAGAACATATAGAACCTCTTGTATGCAGAGTGATATTTCCTTTTCCCAAATTTGTTTTAACGAATCAGCTCGTTCCAATGCTTCGTTTACTAATATTCACAGATGTTGACCTGATTCCAAGATTAAATTCTATGCTCATAGGTCAACATCTGTGAATATTAGTAAATGAAGCATTGGAACGAGCTGATTCGTTAAAAAAAATTTGGGAAAAGGAAATATCACTCTGCATACAAGAGGTTCTATATGTTCTTTCTCAGACACATTCTCGATATAATGACCAAAAGAAATATATGCAACATGGCACTCGTCCTAGTGATATGAATTCTAGGAAGAAGAGAACACTAAGCCTTTGATCATCACAATACCAACTTATGAATGCAATTTTGTTTAGGAAAAACTATGGTGTATTTATCAAATGTCTTAAGAACATGATACTAATAATGTCCTTACAGATTCACATGACAGACCTATTGGAGGAATTTTTTCTAATAAGATGACAACTCACAAGATCTTGAGAGCTAAATATTACTGGTCAAAAATGTTCAAATATTCCCACACATATGTTTGAAAATGTAAAACATGCTATAAGTGCATTGGCAAGGAGAAGAAATCAACAATTCCTTTACAACTGATCAATATTGTTGAAAATCCTTTCGAGCAGTGAGGTTTGTATGTCATCGGAAAGATCAATCCAAATTCTTCCAGACAACAAAAATACATCTTGATAATGACATATTACTTTACATCATGGACCGAGGTTGTACCATCAACTAAAGTAATGACAAGTTCATGATTCAATTTCTAGAGCATCGACTAGTTACCATGTTTGGCATATCAACTACTTGTGCTTTATATGATTCCACTTATTTTTCTTCTTTAAAGTTAACTGAGTTTGTTTTAGATAAGTGGATCATTTTATGATATTCAACTAACTATTACCCCTAGGGAAATGGTGTAGCTAAATCAACTAACAAAAATCTAATCTACATCCTGAAACAAATTGTAGTTGACCATCAAGAAATTGGCACAACATCATACCAAGTGTAATGTGGCATGAAAAACATTACCCCCAAAGCCTATTTATGAACATCTCCCTATTTTTTGGTCTATGGAAAGAAATCCATCCTTCCCTCAAACATATTCCTACCATCTCTCCAACTATCCCAAGCTTCACCTAGGCAAAATTTCCTAATCATTTGAAGAAGAGAGAGAGAAGGAAAAGAATATTGTTTTGTGCATCAGCAGATGGTTAAGAGATGGCTTGAAAAAAAATATACAAGAGAAAACGACTTCTAGGTGGGGGACCTTGTTTTAAAGTGGGATGAGCCACATTAAAAAATGGTAATCATATTGAGTTCCAACAATTATGGTTCAGTTCTTTGTGGTTGAAAAAATTGTCCTCGACACACATAGATTGCAAAACTAGAAGGAGAAGTATACATCCTTCCTCTCAATGTTATGAAGAGATACTTCAACTAGTTAACTTGTATATAGGTAGATTTCTTTTGTTTTCCTTTAAATTTTTCATTTCTATTTTGCTTATTTTATTTGTCTGATTTGAATTGATCATTTTTTTTTATTTTCTTTAATCATTGCTCTACTTAGTTAGTTCCTTTTCAAATAATTTTTATTTTGAGTCCTTATTCTCAAAAATTGATTGATTATACCTTGCAAGTGCTCTAATTGTTTTAGGATCCTTGAGCGTAGCTATCTAGAATCATGGAAATCCACTCTAAGTGTAAGGGAAAAGATGCAATTAACAAACTCTTTGATCATTACCTTAGTCTAGTATCCAAGTTGTCAACTTAGTGGTGGAACATTGCTTGAACAAAAGATGGCTATGAGTAGCTCAGACCTAATTCTTGGGAGACTACTTGTTATGCTTATCCAAGGATCCACCCACACACTTAATAGTGACTTATGGTTCACTCAAAATTTGATTTAGTTCCCAAGGTTTTACATACAACAAATATGTGATGCTTATCATTAAAACAAGGATATCTTAAACAATTCTTAGATATATGTATCATCCAGTATTCCTTTAAAGAATAATTAAGGTCCTCCATCCACCTCTTTTTCAAAAAATAAAATCAAAAGGTAATGAATTGGGAAAGACATTTTAAATCATGTGTGACTTGCAGGTGTTTCCATCGATGGTATGGGTGCTCGATGGAAGTGAAGCAAGGACTATGATATCAAGGTGGCTCCATCAAGGCTATGGACACTCATTGCCACCTGAGAGAAAATGAATAAAGTAGCTTGAATCTTCAACTCTCTTGTGTTTAGCAACTTTGTGGCAGTACAATGTCATCTGAGGGAATTCCATGCTTCTAGCCTAAAACATAGAAAACAATTACTTTTATGAAAATTTTAGGAAATGAATTTGGTCATTTAATTATTTTTTCAACATTTAGTTAGGTGCACATTAATTATAATTGTTGGAGAGATGTTATTATCTAGGTAAGTTCGTAGAGGCAAAGGGAAGGAGTGTGAGAGATAGTTGTAATCAGAGTTTGGTTGTTGCAATTCTTCCTTGAAAAATAAGAAAACAAATTATCATTGACCGGTGGATGTTTCCATTATGAAGGGTTTTACCAGGTAAAACCCTTGTATTATTTGTGTGTTATTGTTGCATTGTATCTTTTTGTCATTTAATCTCGTTTGGTTTATGCTTCCACTATCCAACAAGGGATATCAAATCATAGGAAAAAAAGAAGAGACAACATGACTGACTTTTTTTTTTCCGTTGAAGGATGGAGGATGGATTCGTCACACGCACGATAATTTTTGGCGAATCGCTCCGTGAGCTTTGTTGTAGGGACCCAATAATATTATATTTTGTTCTAATGATAATGTCATATTTGGTTCTAATGATATTTTTTTTTTGTGGGATCCTACTTCCCACAAAATCACCAATAACATAGATGTCATATTTGATGATTTTTCACTCATAAAATCAGATGTAGATGTTGAAATGAAACAGGAAAAAGTATTAGAAACTCAACAAATTTAGTTGGAGACTTGATCATCTACAGGATAGAAGGATCATGAAAATGTTCATGAAGAATCTCTTGTAGAAGAAGATAATGATACGGAAAATTTCGAGGAAATTGATGAAATACCACAATAATCTCTACGGAGATCTACATGGGTCATAAATTTTCCTAAGAGGTATGATGATCATGCTACATCTATTTCTTTGATTTCAAATGATGGTGAACCTAGTTGTTATCAAGAAGCAATAGAGGTATCTGATAGTGCTATATGGAAAGTAGCAATGAAAGAAGAAATGGATTCCTTAGAGAGAAATAAAACATGGGACCTGGTAGACTGAAGGAAAGGAAGGTTGCCAGTTGCAAGTGGGTTTACAAATTGAAAAAGGGTGTTGATGATAAACTTGAAAGGTACAAAGCAAGGCTGGTAGAAAAAGGGTATTCTCTAAATAAAGGTATTGATTTCAATGAATTTTTTTCACGAGTTGTTAATCTTGTTTCAATTCATGTTGTGTTAGCACTAGTTTCTTTACTTGATCTGGAGTTAGAGAAGCTAGATGTTAAAACAACTTTTTTACATACAGATTTGGATGAGGAAATATATATGGAACAACCAAAATGGTTTGTTTAGGATTGCAATAAAAGGTTTGTTTGAAAACTTAAGAAGTCATTGTATGGCTTGAGGCAGTCTCCCAGGAAATTGTACAAAAAATTTGATTCCTTCATGGTGAACCACAATTTTACAAGAAGTGAGTGATCATTGTGTTTACATTAAAAATTTGGAAAATGACATATTCATTATTTTGGTGTTATATGCTAATGATATGCTTGTAGAAAGAAAAAGCATGGTTGAAATAAAAAAGTTAAAGGTTTAGCTGGCTAGGAAGTTTGATATGAAGGATCTCGGAGAAACAAAACAAATCCCGGTCATGGAGATACACAAATACAGGAAAAATGGTAAGTTGTGGTTATCAAAACAGAAGATGTGGAGAAAACACTTTTGAGGTTTAGAATGAATAATGTGAAACCACTAAAAATACCTTTGGCTTCCCATTTCAATCTTTTTTCAAGTTTATGTCCTAGAAACGATGAAGAAAAGGAATATATTTCTTGTGTAGTGTATTCTAATGAAGTAGGAAGTTTGATCTATACGATGGTAAGTACTAGGACATATGTTTTTCATGCACTTGGTCTTGTGAGTAGATACATGACAAATCCAGGTAAAGAGCATTGGGTAGCAGTGAAATGGATGCTTCAGTATTTTAGGGGCACACGTAATTATTGTATCACCTATAATGGTTGCAGTGATTTAGTATGTGGCTATGTCGATTCATATTCTACAGGTGACTTAGACATGATTAGAACAACTTGAGAATATGTCTTTATTCTTGTAGTGGACCTGTTAGTTGGATGTCAAAGCTTCAAAACATAGTTTCTTTATCCATTACTGAGGAATAATACATAGTTGTCTCACATGCTTGCAAGAAGACAATTTGGTTAAAAGGTTTGTTGGGTGAGTTTGGAAGGATACAGGACAAGGTGAAACTATTATGCCAAAACATATCCATATTAAATGCCATTTTGTAAGACAAGTTATTGATGAAGGTAGAGTGGCTATGGAAAAAGTCCATACAAAAGAAAATTGTGCAAACATGTTCACAAAACCATTGTTGTTAGAGAAGCTGTGATGGTGCTTGGCTTCTCTTGGATTGCACGAAAGCTGATGAATAAATTTGGGCATGATCTATTAGGTAAATTGTTGTCAAGCTAGAGATTGTTGAAACGGTGCCAACCAATTTCCCATGGATATGATATTGGTGGATTTCCTGGCTCCTATTATTCTAGCTTCAGTTGATCAAATCATCTAAAAATAGAATTGGTTAGGTGCACATTAATTGTAACTATTGGAGAGATGTTATCATTTATGTAAGCTCGAAAAGGTAAAGGGAAGGAGTGTGAGAGATGGCTGTAATCTGAATTTGGTTGTAGTAACTCTCACTTGAACAATAAGAAAACTCATTACTCCGTGGATGTTTCCCTCTAAAAATTTTACCATGTAAAACCGATATGTTCTTTGTGTGTTTGACTATTGTTTTGTATGTTTGATTATTGTCTTGATTTATGATTCCACTGCCCAATAGTATATACCCTTCAAGGTTGATTTGATTTATGATTCCACTGCCCAATAGTATATACCATTCAAGGTTGATTTGAACTATACAAGAAATGGAAGGAAAGTAAACAGAAGCAATGGAAGTTAGATAACACAAACAAGCAAAACCCCGCAAGCAAAAGAGCTCAACAAGAGAAAAGCCCCACGACCAACGACAACGACAACTGCTAGGTAGGATTTATTCAAGCCGAAGAGAACAAGAGCTATACTCAAGCTTAGATATACCAAATATGCATAATTTCAATATGATTTATTCATACCGAAGAGAACAAGAGCTATACTCAAGCTTAGATATACCAAATGTGCATAATTTCAATATGATTTATTCAAACCGAAGAGAACAAGAGCTATACTCACGCTTAGATATACCAAATGTGCATAATTTCAATATGATTTATTCAAACCAAAGAGAACAAGAGCTATACTCACGCTTAGATATACCAAATGTGCATAATTTCAATATGATTTATTCAAACCAAAGAGAACAAAAGCTATACTCAAGCTTAGATATACCAAACATGCATAATTTCAATCATATTGAAGGTAGGAGATTTCTGCGGGTATCAGTTCCACCACTAGGAGAAGAGCACCGCATCTTACAGCAACTTTGGATAGGCATTGATTTCTGACTATATTTTGTTTAAAAGAATAATGGGGTTTGTATATTGTTGAGCTTAATGGGATGGTAAATGGGAATCATTAAACGCCAGCCACAAAGTTAACTTGGTCATTTCCATTATCAATATATAAATACAACTATCAAGCATAATTATTTATTTATTTATTCTATGGTTGTGTGTACGCCATAGAAGAAGATGCAAATAAGAAATACATGATTGTGTGTACTCCTATCGCTATTGCTACCCGTATAATTCTATAATTTTTGAGTTCCTGCCCCATGGGAAGCGTCAGCTTGAAAGAATCTATCTGGACGTACTTATTGTTCTCTTAATGGTCCGAATGTAGATATTTCAACGTTGCCTTGAACAATATAAGCAATGAAAGGAAAGTAGACAGTTGCACTGAAGCCCAATAACTGGAGAAATCAAGCAACGGAGTTCTATTGGATAAAATCCCGCCTACAAACGACAGCTGCTAAGTGTACTTTGTTCAAACTGAAGACAATGAAAGCAATACTCAAAGCCTGGATATACAAAACCCTTTGCAGATATACATCAATTCAATCATATCGAAGGAGGGAGATTCCAGAGGATATCGATTCCACCACTGGGAGATGAGCACAATATCCTAAAATTCTTAAGAAGTATTGATTTTTGGCTATATTTTCTTGGAGGAACAGTGGAACTTTTATATATATATATATATATATATAAAGAGCTTGGAGTAGGTTGTCCAACCTTTGGATACTCTAGAACCTCGATATTAGTATTTTTAACATGATTATTTTATTAGCACAGCTACTCAAAACTGTGGCTAATGAAATGCAGTCAGAAAATGAAACGCACAATCAGAAAGTGAATGTTTTCAGTCAGCACAGCTAGTCTGCTAAATCCAAAGTTTAATCATTTAAACGTGGCAATCATATAGTGTTATAGTAATTTCTTAATATGATTAGGTAAATGTTAAAAGGTAAACAGGTTAACGGATGCATTCAAAAATACAAGGAAGTTATGAAGAGGAAATCACATTCATTGATTTGGGAGGACGACTATGAATATGCCATCATGTTCAATTGTTAGCCATTAGATTAGAATTTTAGATTAAAAGGTGATTAATTGTGTTCATTGTCAATAGGTGTACACCTATTGACAATGGGCAGATTTAATACGGGTTTAGTGTTTGATGTGTTTACTTTTTTACATTTACCTAATCATATTTAAAAATTACTCTAATAGCTAACTGATTGCCAGTAAGTGATTAACAAAAATTAAAATATTAACACCACATAAATGAAGCACAACCGTTTATTTATTAATCAATAATAAAATTTAATATATATTTTTAAGAATTAGTTTCATCTTATAACCTTTCAGCCTTCACCAACAGTTAATATTTAGCTGCTGTGCTAGTTACTGATCTATTTATTAATATCCACTTTAATTTTAGGTTTTTTGTATTCAACTTTTATTTTTTATACTGTTACACTTGTTATTAGGGTGGATGGAGCGGTGTCTCCTTCCATTTCTTTCTTTACCAGGTCATGGATCGTTTTGATTATAGCTACCGTAGTAATAATGGGTAATTGAAATGACCCTGCCGTGTTACAGGTGTTATTTGGGTGGTTGGAGAGTGGTCTCCTTCCATTTCTTTACCAGGTCATACTACCCCATTAATAATGGGTAATTGAAGTAACCCTGCACTGGTAATGCTGGCCTTTCAGTCAACAAAATGCTGACCTGTCGTGGTAATGCTAGCCTTAATAGATCCTGCAGTGATAATGCTAGCATTAATAGATCCTGCAGTGATAATGCTAGCGTTAGATAGATGCATGGTAATGCATCCTTGCCTTTCAATCAACGAAATGCTAACCTGCTAGCCTTAATGAATGCATGTGGTGGTAATGCTAGGTAATGGCCGTTCAATCAACCAAATGCTAACCTTCTGTACCGCCACTCGATCAACTAAATATCCAACCCTTTTTACTTTATATGTATATGAATTTAGAACTACTTGCTACCGATGCTATGTAGATAGGTAAATCAAGTATGCACATCTTTTTGGATAACCAATATTATTTTGCAGAAGAATATGCACAGATTTTTTTTAGGGATAACAAATAATTTTTTCAAAAGAAGTAAAGAATAATTTTTTGGGTTTTGGTGATTTGCATACTCAATCTCTGAGTTCTCCTTCTCCTTCTTTTGTCCCCAAAGTAAAGAATAATTTTTCCGGTTTTAGTGATTTGCATACTCAATCTCTGAGTTTTCCGGAGTTTTCCTTCTCTTGCTGTTGGTAGTTTTAATATAAATTTAATTCCTAATGATTTGACCATGATTATTGTTGTAGTTGTTTTAAAGTTTTACAGTTTTGCTGGTAGTTTTAATATAAATTTATTTTTTAATGATTTCACCATGATTATTGTTATAGTTGTTTTAAAGTTTTACAGTTTTGATAGAATTCATCACTTTAATTCTTTTTCAAATGTCTTTATAAATGTAATGTAAAGGGCCAAGGCCCAAGCTAGCTTGATGTTGGTGATATTAAGTATTTTTAATGTCTTTTAGATATTTGTTTTTTTTAATATTTTTAAAGATGTAAAGGGTTATGGTTTGGGATAGTTTGATGTTGGTGATATTTATATGAGAAATTTGAATTCTTTTCTTTGTTATCAATTTGGTTATTAATTTTGAAACCCTAATTCTAATCTTGTTCTAATTTCAAACCCTAACTTTAATAATATTGGTTATTTATAATATTAGAAAAAAATGGAAAAGATATTTTATATATATACTTTGTTCTAAAAAAACATAACACTTTATATATATATATGAAAACAACTTTATTTTTTTATATACACACAGCAAAGAATACACTTTTGTTTTCCTCCCAAATCATATAGGCACCATAGCAAAAAAAACCTACCACAAATTTTAAAACATGGTTCAGAGTCTTTACTATGGTTGATAGAAAGCATGCTCCAATACTGGATTATCCAACTCAAATTATTTGATAAATCCACAATGGCTCACAAGAAAGCATCACACTTATTGAAATGCATTGCACTAAACTAGATCAGATTGCCCTGGTCACTACTCCTAATTGCAATGTTAATCCAGCTGTGCTTCAATTGTTGATTTATCCAACACTTTCGCATTTAAAATCTTTTACGTACGTTCTTGTCGTATTTTATCTGGACCAAAAATGCGAAGAGTAGTTGGATAATTGATACGGAGTAGTTGGTTGGACCTTCGCGGGTTAGTGTTAGGCAGTTCCTTTTGGAACATTGATATGGAGTAGTTGGTTGGACCTTCGCGGGTTCAGTCAGTTCTTTTTTATAAAAAAAAAAAAATATTTACGTGTTTTTGTGAGTGAATGTATGTCTCCCGACATAGTCTCGGAGTAAGTTACATGGAATGGAGTCGGTGGAGTTGTTTTTATATAAAAAATATATATATTTAAGTGTTTGTGTGAGAGAATGTATGTCTCCTGAAATAGTATCAGTGTAAGTTACATGGAATGGAGTCGGTGGAGTAGGTTAGTTTTGTAAGAGTTAAATTTTTTTTTATTTAAATGATTTAATAGGTAATTTTATTTAAGGAAAAAAATGGTAGGGAAAAGGTAAAAATCAGGTTAAATCCATTTATTGTTATAAAAGAAAAAACCATTAATTAATGCACTTGTATAATTGTTTTAGGTTTTTGTTTAGTTTGTCTGAATTAGATTATATAAATCTTCACAAAATTATAATTTTTTATTGTTTAAATTGTATTTTTGAAATAGTTTTAGCGTCTTGAAAAATTCCTTAAACACTCTTATTACCACTCAAATATGTAAATATAACAATTTTTGACCAAATTTCAGAGAAATAACCCCATAAAATATAACCTAAAAATAATTAATATAAAACCTTTAAACTATAACTTAATTAACAATAATAGAATACCATTAATTAAAAATAATAAAATATATTAATGTTATATAAATATTCTCCTAAAAAATAACAATAAATTAATAATAATAATAAATAATAAAATATATTAATGTTATATAAATATTCTCCTAAAAAATAACAATAAATTAATAATAATAATAAATATTGATGTATATGTATACCTTCTTTAAAACAACAATAAATTAACAATGATATAATATTGTATATTGTATATATATAACCTCTTTAAAAACAACAATAATAATAGAATATTTAATGTTGTGTACACCATATTTGTTTTTGATTTGATGTCAGCGTATTTTCCATTATTAATGAAACCCTCTTATGAGAAGTGGAAGATCCCTTTGGAATGGAGTTTAAAGGGATTTGGTTCTATACAAAATCACAATAAATTAAATTTTTCAATTTTTTAAAAAGATGTTAAAAAAAATATTTGTTTATATTTATTTAATTTTAAGAAAGGAAATATTAAAGATGGATTAATCACCTTACAATAAAATAATTGCATTATACTTTGATATAATCGTATTAGTTTATATTTTTAAAACTAATATTATAAATGAAATGGTGAAATATTATTTATTAAAATTACTTAAAATATATTCATAATAATTATAAAAATTACACTAAAACCAACCAATAACAACATCTTATTATAATATAATGCAACAAAATTCTCTTAAATAAATCATTAATCAATTATTATTTAATCTATTAACTAAAACCAATTAAACAATGTACACATAACTTGTACTTAAGCCAAAAGCAATTCCCTATTACTCACAGTGTTAATAAAAACAGGGTAATTGCTTCTGGGTTAAGTACAAGGGGCTCGGCACAATTATTTACACATGTCTCTCTGTCATTCTAAACCCACGAAATCCTTCACTATACTTTCTTTTGAACTGTATAGTCTCTGCTACAGTGGGTGTAATTTATGCTCGGTAATGTGTAAGTACTTGGGAGCAGAGTAATGATTGTCATGGAAAAGTGTCTAAAAGTTATTGGGTCCAAGGACATTCCATATCCAAAGGCTTTTTGATTGTTCTTCTGTATGTCTCACAAAAAAAAAAAGCTGGTGTAGATAAGAAATATATGATTCTCTTTGCCATTACCGCTACTGTATATTCTATTATTTTTTAGTTCTTGTCCCATGGGAAGCATCAGCATGAAGGAGTCTATATGGCCGTACTTATTATTCTCTGTATATAGCCTTAAAGTTTCCTTGAACGATATAAACAATGAAACAAAAGTAAACAGTTGTAGTGCAGGTCAAATAACAGGACAAAGCAAGCAGCAGAATTCAACATGAAACTCAAATAAGAGAAGGACAAAGAAAGCAGCAGAATTCAAGGTGAGAAAACCCATCAAGAACGACAACAAGGTAAGCTTTATTCAAATTGAAAAGAACAAAAGCTAACTCAAAATTTAGACTTAATATGGAGAGTTCCAATCCTATTGAAGGTAGGAGATTGCACTTAGAAAATCATTGCACATAAAAACTGTTCTACATTTTTTTTTTATTATTCACTCAAGCACACATTTATACATGAAGTTTTTCATCAACTACACAACAAATTTACTAGGGAATATCTCAACCATATATATATATATATATATATATATATATATATATATATATATATATATAGGGTATAATATTTGGAGAAAATGTATCACAACCAACTATATCTAACAAATCATCGATAATAATAGAATCTCACACTAAACACAAGACAAGTAGGAGTTAATTACTCCAACACCTTCCCTTAACCAATACTTGGCTTTGATCTCTAATCTTTGTCATCTATGTCTGGTATAGTCTTCATTAACATCTCTATCCACTTCTGAAATTTCATAGAGTACGCTCGTTCACATAATCATTCATTCGAACTACCACTAGATTCATTGAAGATACAATTGTTTTTTACCATCAATTTCATATTTGTAATGATTGACAATTATATATGCTTCTATCTGCCATGAATTATTCTATTGACATACTTTCATCTCTCTAAATACATATCTCGTTGTATTTTCCGGTTATATAGGAAAATAGTCTAGGTACTAAATGTATAGAGAATTTAGTCTTACAACATAACCTCTTTCAACTCACAAGTACACAAATTGTAGTCATAAACTAATAGAAATGTTCTCATTGACATACATTGTTCGTTGTATTCATTAAGAAACAAAAACTCTTTAGTTATGTTATCATGTTCTAAAAATATATGAGAGGTTCTTCATTATTTGATCTCTAATCTTTGTCTGGTATAGTCTTCATCAACATCTCTATCCACTTCTGAAATTTCATAGAGTACGCTCTTTCATACAATCATTCATTCGAACTACCACTAGATTCATTGAAGATACAATTGTTTTTTACCATCAATTTTGTATTTGTAATGATTGACAATCATATATGCTTTTATCTGCCAAAATACATATTTGTCAGAAAAGCAGTCTAGATATTGAATCATTCTATTGACATACTTTCATCTGTCTAAATACATAGCTCATTGTATTTTCCGGTTATATAGGAAAACAGTCTAGGTACTAAATGTATAGAGAATTCAGTCTTACAACATAACCTCTTTCAACTCGCAAGTACACAAATTGTAGTCATAAACTAATAGAAATGTTCTTTCATTAAGAAACAAAAACTCTTCAGTTATGTTATCTTGTTCTAAAAATATATGAGAGGTTCTTCAATATTTGATCTCTGATCTTTGTCATCTATATCTGGTATAGTCTTCATCAACGTCTATATCCACTTATTAAATTTCATAGAGTACGCTCTTTCACACAATCATTCATTCGAACTACCACTAGATTCATTGAAGATACAATTGTTTTTTACCATCAATTTCATATTTGTAATGATTGACAATTCTATATGCTTCTATCTGCCAAAATACATATTTGTCAAAAAAACAGTCTAGATATTGAATCATTCTATTGACATACTTTCATCTGTCTAAATACATAGCTCGTTGTATTTTCCGGTTATATAGGAAAATAGCCTATGTACTAAATGTATAGAGAATTTAGTCTTACAACATAACCTCTTTCAACTCACAAGTACACAAATTGTAGTCATAAACTAATAGAAATGTTCTTGCTGACATACATAGTTCGTTGTATTCATTAAGAAGCAAAAACTCTTCAGTTATGTTATGTTGTTCTAAAAATATATGAGATATTCTTCATTATTTGATCTCTAATATTTTTCATCTATGTCTGGAATAGTCTTCATCAACATCTCTATCCACTTCTGAAATTTCATAGAGTACGCTCTTTCACACAATCATTCATTCGAACTACCACTAGATTCATTGAAGATACAATTGTTTTTTACCATCAATTTCATATTTGTAATGATTGACAATTATATATGCTTCTATCTGCCAAAATACATATTTGTCAGAAAAGCAGTCTAGATATTGAATCATTATATTGACATACTTTCATCTGTCTAAATACATAGCTCGTTGTATTTTCCGGTTATATAGGAAAACAGTCTAGGTACTAAATGTATAGAGAATTCGGTCTTACAACATAACCTCTTTCAACTCACAAGTACACAAATTGTAGTCATAAACTAATAGAAATGTTCTTGCTGACATACATAGTTTGTTGTATTCATTAAGAAACAAAAACTCTTCAGTTATGTTATCCCGTTCTAAAAATATATGAGAGGTTCTTCATTATTTGATATCTAATCTTTGTCATCTATGTCTGGTATAGTCTTCATCAACATCTCTATCCACCCCTGAAATTTCATAGAGTACGTTGTTTCACACAATCATTCATTCGAACTACCATTAGATTCATTGAAGATACAATTGTTTTTTACCATCAATTTCGTATTTGTAATGATTGACAATTCTATATGCTTCTATCTGCCAAAATACATATTTGTTAGAAAAGCAGACTAGATATTGAATCATTCTATTGACATACTTTCATCTGTCTAAATACATAGCTCGTTGTATTTTCCAGTTATATAGGAAAACAGTCTAGGTACTAAATGTATAGAGAATTCAGTCTTACAACATAACCTCTTTCAACTCACAAGTACACAAATTGTAGTCATAAACTAATAGAAATGTTCTTTCTGACATACATAGTTCGTTGTATTAATTAAGAAACAAAAACTCTTCAATTATGTTATGTTGTTCTAAAAATACATGAGAGGTTCTTCATTATTTATTTCACAAACAACTAATAAATTGTCTCAAAATACAAATTGTTCTACCACACTAAATGCATGCTAGAAATCTCTGAAAGAAGTTATTATAGAAATTGCATATGGTTCTTGATCGTTTACTCATCATCATACTCGAAGGAATCCATAGAAAAGTGCTTATAATGCTGCGTTGAAAACCTGGAGTGCAGCAATTTGAGAAATTGAAACCCTGGGCACCTGGTTGCGACTAGTCCATCAATAACTCCGGTAGTAAATATGAAACACTTGAGGAGATTAAATAGATCCCCTGCTTCACCATACAGTGTGAAGACAACAAAGGAAATAATCTATGCACCATTGGTGAGGAAATTGTGAAAGGATTTAAAATTTCTTGGAGTATCCGGATCTCCCAGAAAGACGTCAGACCTGAACCTGCACATGTTTTAGTGATCTAAGAGACTCCCCCTTTTCACGTTAAATGATTCTTCTATGCAACGGTTTCAGCAGCAACTTCTTGAAAACAACGAGGCTTCTCTATGCTACAATCCTTCTCCAATCATGTACAAACATCTCTCTAACTCACACATGTATAAAAACACATACACCAACACACTCTACATAATATGGGCCTTCTCTCACCTAGAGCAACTAGCTCTAATACCAACTTAGAAAATCATTGCACACAAAAACTATTCTGTCTTTTTTTTTATGCTTGAGTCAAGGACACATTTATACATGAAGTTTTCAGTCAACTACACAACAAATTCACTAGGGAATATCTCAACTACAACCATAAATAAGATCTAAGAGTTGGAGAAAATCTCACACAATCAACTAGGTCTAATAAACTCTTCAATAATAAAATCTAATAAAATCTCACACTAAACACAAGTAAGAGTTAATTACTTTAACAATTGCAACAAATATGAATACCACCAACCATAAAAGAATCTTACAACTCTTGAAAGCACTTACTTTTTACTTTTTCTAAATAGATTCAATTTCCACATTCAAATGTAAAACTCATTATAAATATATTCTCATAATTAAGTTAAATCTATTAAATAAACAAATTAAATGCGTTCCCAATTCTATATTTAAAAAATAACTCTACATAGTTTTGGAAGATCTTTGGTAAGGTGGATAATTTAATTAAAAAATCTTTATTAACATATTTATTGTTTTTCTTGCATTTTTAATGAAAAATGTATGGTGTTTTCAAATATCTTTGATAAAGTGAGGAGAGCCTCTTTATAAATTGTGAGTCCTCAAGATAAAAATATAACTATAAAGATCTTTGGTCAATATCAAGCTCCATTATATCATATACTCTTTTATTAAAAGATTTTTGTTGTTTCTCACATTTTTTAAACTAAAAGTTTATTTATTTTGTTTTTAAGAAAACTTTCATTTTGTTTTTAAGAAAACCTTTGGTAAAGTGTGTTTATAATTAGATAATACAAAAGTTAATACAACTCTAAGAATTTTGGTCAATAGATAATGTAACTCTACAAAATTTTGGTCAACACCAAGGTTATATATA